>BJCO01673087.1:0-12061 GCA_018326465.1 Flaveria floridana | reverse complement strand
CCGGCCGAACCATCCCCAGCCCTCCACCCACTGGCCGAACCATCCCCTGTCGATCCACCCCATCCCCATCGACCTTCACCTGAGCCCTCAAAACAGAGTTCTCTGCTTCAATTTCGACGAATTGGTTCGTCGTGAGTTCGATGGTGGTTCAAATCCGATCGTTATCGGTCTTGATCCGACTAGCGTCAGCCGTCAGTTCATTGATGTACCTCTGTTTCCTCATCCGTGATCTTCATGCCGATTCACGGTTCGATTCCATACATTTCCTCTTCTTCTCATCGATCAATCGGTCCTCCGGCGAAGGTGGGTGTCGGCGAAGGTGGGTGTCGGCGAAGGTGGGTGTCGGCGAAGGCGGGTGGGCGGCTCCGGCGAAGTAGATCAGAGAGAGGGAGAAAGTTGTAGAGAGAGGGAGAAAGTTGCAGAGAGAGGGAGAAAGTGGATGGGAGAAAGTAGATCAGATGCAAGTTTTAATAATTCGCAGGTTTTAAAAAACAAACAGTCTTCTTATTAAAGACTGCAGACGTTTGGTCCACCTCTTCTCCTGCAGATGTCTGCAGATGTGGTCCGCAGACTGCAGACGTTTTACCTCTTCAGAAACAAACAGCACCTTAGTAAATTAGACCGTTGGACGCATGGGCCACTGTTTAGGCACATGGGCAACTAACTTTCACTAAATCAACGTAAATCAGTCCCAATTCATCTTATATCATGATTTAAGCTTAGTTGTACCAATCTAAGCATCATCAAATGTACATACACACATATAAATCCCAAATTTATACCCACCCATATACACATTCACACACACACACATACGGGTGAAAACCCATTTTTATAAAAACATGCACACATGTATTTCCAGTCCTAAAATTCTTTAAAACATGTAAAAAGGGGGTTCTAGAACTCTCCTTTGCTACTTCCAAGTTCAAACTCCTCAACTTGGGCTTTTCCAAAGATTCAGATGCCTAGATGTGTCTAAAACACATAAACCCGAACATACATATACATATAAACATGCAACCAAGACAAACCCAATATGAACACTTAAAACTTCTAATTTCTTACCTTAAATCCGACTTCCTTGTTCTTTTTCTTTGAAAACTCGAATTCTGCTCTTTCTCTCTCTACAATCTGAATGAAGAGTGTTGTGCAGACCAAAATGGGCGGCCATACCACATTTATGCACCAACTTTTTATTCTTTTATCTATTTGACACTTTTAACCCCTCTACTTGGGTTAAATTTACATTTCCTTCTTTTATTCACGTTTATTCTTTCTCTCTTGTTTATAAAATATTCGGGTGTTATAGATGACAAATCACTATTTTGTTCTCTTATTGACGGACTGAAGTCATCACGGATTCATTATGCCATTTTGGCTAATCCGACTATATATGCTGATGTGATCGATTAGTTCTGGCAAACGGCTGCCAACCAGATAGATGCTGACAGAGAACCTTGCATAACTGCAAAGGTTAATAGGAAGAAGATAGTTATCACTTCCGAGATGATTAACAGTTTGTTACTATTAGAATATCACCCTTATGCACCGATCAAGATTGACGATGATACGGTGAAAGACTGTTCGATTCGTATGATTACAGCCACCAATACCTATCATTGGAGAAGAAGCATTTTCCACCCTTCTAGAAGTACTTGTTCCACGTAGTTATCCATTGCAACTAACACGTAACCCGTACGTTAATTTGGTCCATAATATATTTTCCTTTTATTTATATTAAATAACCCCCAACTAAGCCCATTATTATTAATTGGCTCGTTTTGACTTTTCCAAGGCGTTACAAATATTCTATGTTCAGAAACTTTTCTCATGCTAGCTATGCTCTATATTGATATTATAATAAGAATGAAAATAATCTTGAAAATGCTGATCAGAGGTAAAATGTTTAAGTTAAAATACGTGACTGGAAATCTTAAAAGTGCCTTGAAGTTGGATTGTGATTCTACAGGATTTTTGATTGTGGGATCTATTGATTTCATATAAACAATTAAAACATGATAAATATCACACCATACCTGTCTAAGTAAAAATTGAAGCCTGAGTTTAATATGGATAATTCATATTGACAATCAACTTAACTATTCTTATTCTAAAAACACTTGGAAGGTATTAATAATCGATTTTAAAGAAATATGATCATATGCTTGAAAATTTACCAAAAATAGTTTAAGTTATAAGTCTGAGTTTGTTTGTTTCAACTTGTTTTTGTTTGTGTTTGTGTTTGTTTGCAATTTGTTTTTTAGTTTACCAAATGTTGTTATAAAACTGAGGGTTTCTGGTTAATTATTAACACTTGGTTAAACATGATTTGCAAACTAATAAATTACGAAATCAAATAAAATTAACAAAAATTGAAAAATTGAATCAGTTTGAAAAAATTTCAACATAATTTGGACTTCTCGCATACGAGAAGTTCATTGGTTACAAAAAGTTTGAATGTTGCAAGTCTTGACTTCTCGCGCGAGAAGTTAGAGGAGAATAAAAGGGTGTCAGATTTGAGTACTTGACTTATCACATCATAAACTACTAATTTCAATCTCTCAAGTTTTTCTGAGTGTTAGACTTATTTCTTTGATAAACTTGTTGATCTAGGTCAACTTCTCAATATAAAGAGTTTAAGAAGGTATTTTGATGTTATAGATTAGTTTTATGTGTTCAATTTGTGAGCAAAAGTTTAATAACAAATATGGTTAAAATTAGATGAAATTAATCATAATATACCTTAAAACTAACCTAACATACACTAAACAAACATAGCTCAATGGCTAAAACAATCTAAGATGACTTAATTTGAAACTTGAAAATCTGGAACCTATCGCATGCGAAACATAGTTTGAATATGAATAGACACGATAAGCTTCAATTTCTCGCAAAACTTCTGGCATGGATACCTTGCTTGTCGCGCGGGTAGTTGACTTTTGGTCAAATACAGTTTCATGCGATTGATCATCTTTTCGCGTGAGAAGTCAAGCTTGAAACTTTAACTATTCGCATGCGAATAGTTGAGAGTATATGAAAAGTTCAAAATTTTAACATTTTCAAATGTTTCTAAGTATGGAAATTCTTATTATGTGTGACTAATAGAAACTTGTTTTTTTAATTTCAGATGGCGAGACAAATGGTTTTCTATAAAAACCATAATGCTATTGCATTTCTTGGTTACATTTCAGATGACAAAGCTTTATTTAGATCTTTGGTAGATGGACTAAAGACATCTCATATTCAGCATGATACTAAAGCTAATCTTACCATTAATAGAGATGTTTTTGATCAGTTTGTGATAATCGTAGCCAAATCAGTTGTGTTGACCTTTGAATTTGACCATTGTGACCCTGTCATGAATAGACGTGGACCTTGACTTGTGAATAAACCAAGTGTTAACTTGTTATATGAAAAGTGTGCTAGATACATGTGGACATGTAAAGTACTAAAAATTGAACATTCTAGGCTTGATGTGTGCAAATGGGCCCAATAGATGTTAATGGGCCTAGGACTGGTGCATGATGTTAGACACTAATGTTTGCATAGGGTAAAGTTATGGTCATGGGCTGGGTCATGGACTGACAAAAAAAATGAAAATTTAAGGTTTATGCGGTCGAACGTTAGGAACTTGGCTTTGATGGGTTTTGTCCTTAGGTTGACTGACGAACTTAAGTTATTAAAATAAAAAAATAGTACATCATATAGGTCATATAATAGCTCGTTAGAATCGTAGAATCATGTAGAATTTAAAAACATAAAAAGTGAACGACACACAGATCAAGAGGACGTGAAATTAGACATGTCGGGCCAGGGGCCTGAGGGGCCTCCGCTCCCCCTTCAATTCGGCCGAAACCCCATAGGGGTTAGGCCCTTGCTCTTTTTTTCTCATTCTAGCAAACCCTAAATCTTCCAAATTCCTCTCCATTCCTCCTTGTGGCCTCCACCATCCAAGTTCTTCTTGTTCATCTACATCCGTTGATTTCTACAAGGATCAAGGCATTCAAGATTGAACTTTGTTCAATATCATCCATCTTCCTTCTTTTCGGTAAGAAAAATCTAGGTTTTTGATGTAGTCTCTCATCTAAGCATGTTTTCATCATGATCCGTCATCAAACATCATGTTTTCTTTGTTTCTTACAATGTATGAATGAAGCCTCTTGAGGAATTGGGGCGTTCTTGTGTCGGATCATCAAAGTAAGTGAACCCTAGTTCTACGTGTAAGACTCTTCGTATATATTTTGGTTGGGGTTGTAAATACTTGAAGATCTGTTCTGAATGAAATTTGAATGTAAAATTCTTTGAAAATCATTAATTTTATGTTAATGGTTCAATAGGAATAAATAGTAGGAAGATTTAATATTTGATAAGTGAATCTGGAAACCTGACAGCATACTGTGTAAAAATTTGCGTCAACTTGTTCTGAACGTAACTTGGTGATAACTAATTAAATTGGGTCAAACTTTTCATCTAAATTCAAGTTTAAAGAGTCCTCTGTCTAACCCAAGTGGTCTCGTGCCTTTTCGATATCGTTTGGTCCTCCAAAGTTAGTATCTAATTTCAGGTGTTGAATCTGTAAAATCCGAGCAGAATGATAGGCTGTATTTATAGGGTCATATCTTCTTCGTTCATGACCTGTTTGAGTTATTTCTTCTTCTGAAAGTTAATTACATGTCTTATCTTTTCATTGACATCTATTATGCGATGAACCGTAACCTTTTCGACCTCTAGGTAATCTACACAAGATGGATGCGCGATCAGCTAATCAAGCTCAATTATTTTTAAAAGATTAAGAACAAAGGGTTTACAACTAGTTGACTAAATAGACGTTACGGTTGAGTTTAAAGGATAAACACTAGAAGTTCAAGGTCATAATAATTAATGGTCATAATTAAAATAAGGGACTAAGAAGATGTACATCAAGCGGTGCTAAAAACTAAGACATTTAAATTAAGACGGGAGTTAGAACGCAAATATTAGTTATGGACATACACTATCACTTAAAAGAATACCTTATTAAAGATAGTTGAAATAACCAGTAAGGGCTTGACTTCAAGGATTACACCCAACCAGGTTGGCTTGACCTTAAGTAATTCGTTTGTGTTTTGTGTTCTATAGTTATCGTGCATATTGTGGACATTGAACTTTGCTACTTCAAGGTGAGTTTCACGGACCTTTTTTATTATGTTTTCTTGGGAGAAAATCTTGCTCACATGTTTTGTTCTACGCCATATCATAAAAACTTGTGTGTGGTTTGGGCCATAGGATCGAGTCTAGAGTTCTTGCAAATGTGCTTTCTGCATTTGGACTGTATTTGGACTAGACTGTCATGAAGAGGTATTGTTAGTACTAACAGGCTGACACCCCACCCTTGTTGTCGGTATGCTAGCTAAGACCAACTTGGCCATGTGCGAGCACTTGGGTGAATATAATCCGGTTATGGGCATGGGCATGTCACTTGACTTGTATGAATTCTATGGTTACAATGATCTCTTACTCACACACTCATTTTATTACATGTATACATGGCAATATTTTTGTACTTTAAACCTGTGAACTCACCAACGTATGTTGACTTTTATGAGCATGTTTTTTTAGGTAACAACGCATAGGTTGAATGGATGTGGACTTAGATGAGAACGCTCTCTCGGGAGCATTAAACTAATTTTGGACTTCTATTTGGTCTTGTTTATTTATGGTCTTTTTGGATTAATTATGACCGGATGTTTTAAAAGTGTGTTTATTGGGTCTTGGATTGTTTATCGTGTTCGGAATGTTTGTTTTGTTGGAACTTTTGATGGACATATTTCATTTTGGTTATTCATAATGGAGTGATTGTTCTTGACACTTGTTCACATGTGTCGGACATCAACATGACCCATTTATGGAGAACACCTTGTAGTGATTCTGTTAGACCCCCAATCTGTTATGACGATCCCGTCCATCGCGCCATCGTGTTTCTGCTATTAGCAGGGGTGTGACAAGTTTTTGCTAATGGAAGTTAATGAGAAAGATTCGTAAAGATAGTCGTGTATCACTACAACAGTTAAGGGGAAGAGAGTTGTTATCATGTTTTTAGTGATCAACAGTGTTCTAGTATTGGAAGATTAGCCTAACACTCCTGTTAAGATTGATAATGACGTGACCAGAGAATGTCTTAAGAGGATGGGTTATGATCATAGATATCCTTCACTAGACACGAAGCACTTATCTCCATTCTGGAAGTACTTGGTTCACATAATGGTTCATTGCTTGAGCAATCTAAAGGCTGGATTAGATAGCCTAAGTGATGTGTTCGGATCACAGCAGTATCACTCGTTGATGACTTACCTTATAGCATATCCAAGGCCATTTTTGTGGAGTAATAAAAGAACATCAAATTTGAAAGTCTAGATTCATTGTATAGGTTTGCAAATTTATTCAACTCTTTTAATGAACTCTTGTACCTATTTATCTCTTTGTATGTAATATACATATATAGGTTAACCCAAATAATACGTGTGTTGATTTATATATGTGATTGTAGGAAAAATATCATACTTAGTCAATTTTGGAAAGTGACCAAGTGTAAGAACTATCTACGGACGAACAATTTTTAATTTCGTAGATGTTCTGCTAGAACATAACAAAGGTATATGCATCCGTGGAACTCATGTGGAAGCACTGTTACAACAAAGGAAGAACAAGTACTCGGATCAAGGTAATGCTGCTCCTGCCGAAGAAGAATAACTTGTTGCTGATGATGAACAATTTGAATATCAAACCAACTCCTAAGAAAGAACAAAATACTTCGTGTACTTCAATCATTAAGGATATCACATGAAGTCAATAAGTCAAACTCTGAGGTGATGTCAACAAGTCAACATCTATGGAAGACATTACGTTTGTCAGAGGAATAATCCATGTCACATCAAGAATATTCTTTTGTAGCTTTCTTACCATAATAAGAAAGTTACCTTTACCCATGTAAAAAATGAATCCCTATACCTATAAATAGAAGGCATGGGTGCACTCATTATATACATAAAGAACAATATAACAATTCTGATTACACCGGAATAGAATCAAAATAGCAAGAACACTAAGAACATCACCTAGCATTTATCATATCATCAAAAATCAAAATCAATTGTAACAAATTCATTATTAATGAAAATTGTTTCAAGCAATCTGGTTTATCGTATTACTTTTACTTGCTTTACATTTCTGTTACTTGGTCTTCATCAATTTACATTACAATTACAATTGCTTAAACCGTTAATTAAACAATGAGTTATGATAATTCCGCGATCATTACTTGTTCAATCTAAACCTGATATTGGATTGATAGGTAATTGTTTGAAGCAATCTGGTTTATCGTATTACTTTTACTTGCATTACATTTCTGTTATTTGTTCTTCATCGGTTTAAATTACAATAACAATTGCTCAAAAAATTAATTAAACAATGAGTTATGATAATTCCACGATCATTACTTGTTTAATCTAAACTGACAATTTCTTGTTCGATCCTTGGATTCAGAAGTGGTATTAGAGCCTCGTGCTTATTGATTTAGATCAATTGATCCCCTAGTTTTAGATTCGTTTAATTAGTTGTTTATTTCATTAGATCTATCAGTTTTTTTATCAAATTTGATCATTTAGCGTAAAATTGTTGTTGTGTGATCATTACAGCTTGAGAGTTCATAACTCAGATTAAAGCGCGCTGGTGAACAATCTAATCAAAACAAAAGTTGGGTTTAGCTAATCGATAGCTAACGAAGATTTATTGTACTCAACAAATTGGCGTAATCAATTGAAATCATCAAACCCTGTTTTATCGATCATCGAGTACTGTTCCATTGCTCCATTAACTTCGATCTACATCAAAATCATTTTGATTCATAGATTTGTGTTATTCTTTGATAATCAATAGTTGTTCAAACAAATTTGAACAGATCCCATCATCAAACATCTCCATATCCATATCGTCTGAACATTTATTATGAGATTTGACTAATTTTGACCACAACTTCTTAATTGTTAAGAGTTTGTCATTAATTATCTCATCCATAACAAAAACTATTAATTCAAAGGAATTTCTATTTTAATTGATTTCATATCAATACTATTATTGATTTATTACTGCTGTGTGAGTGTGATTGCATTGTGCTCATTTTGCATATTCATAGGGTATTAGATCATTTGATAATTTGATAATAACCTAGTTAACCAAAATGAGTAATTCAATTGTTGGTCCAGCTTATCAACCTCCAAAGTTGGAAAACAAAGCTG
This sequence comes from Flaveria floridana, assembly GCA_018326465.1. Classification (NCBI taxonomy): domain Eukaryota; kingdom Viridiplantae; phylum Streptophyta; class Magnoliopsida; order Asterales; family Asteraceae; genus Flaveria; species Flaveria floridana. Next base: position 3,788 of record BJCO01673087.1, on the reverse strand, counting down.
ATTTTAAAACATGGAAAATCCGATTTAGGATCCATGTCAACTATACTGATTCTGATTTATGGATGTCTATTACTGAAGGTCCTTATATTCCACCTGCTCTAGGACTTGATTATAAGGATAACAATCAGCCTATAAGTTTGAAAGATCTGTCTCTGAAGATGCTAAGAGAGTCAAAATTGATATTAAGGCCTATAGTATGCTTACTATGGCTTTACCTGAAGACCTCTTAATAGATGTGAAGCATACAAAACAACCAACTCATTATGGAAAATTCTTCACACTTTGTGTGAAGGAAGTGATGAGATCAAAAGCATCCGGAACGATACCCTTCATTCATAATATGAGACGTTTCATCATATTAAGAGTGAATCTGTTCCTTAATAACTCCACAGATACATGCAACTTGTTACTGAGATGAACATCTTTGAGTTAAAGTATAGTATTGAGGAGTTGAACAAAAATATGCTCCATACCTTGCTAGAAAGTTGGGCTCAAAGTGTGTCTATGTTCAAGAATCCCCTTGATCTAAAAGCAATTGGGTTAGATACTTTGGTAGCAAAGGTGGAAGCTCTGGAGTTGGATGCGAAAACAAGAAACAAAATTGTAAAAGCACCAATTGCACCATATCAATTAAAAGAAACAAAAGGTGTTTGAAGTACTTTTATTTCGAATGATGATGATGGAAGCTTTATATTGAGAGTGATGATGAAGAAGAAGAAGGTTTCTATGCAGCAAAATCCTCTAAATCAAACTCTCAAAGCAGTTCAAACAACAAAGTGACAGGGAAACCTGATGATTCAAAAAGCTGAAGTGCTACAGCAACAAGGGATCATCAACCAAAAAAAGAAACACTCAATCTGAACCAATTACCATGGTTCTAGAATCAGAGGAGCAAAAGGCAGCCTTTGCAGCCTTTAGTTCAAGCTTTCAAGCTTATTTGGGTTGCAATTTGACCCCTGCTCACATTTGTCAACAAGACCTTGAAGAATTACATCCTGATAAAGTGAAAGAAATTGTTTTGCAATGGAAAATGAACATGATCGCATACATAGCAAAGATGTATCTAAGAAGGAACAAGGGATTGGTTCTAGTAGGGAGAACCATAAATATTGGTGTTAACAAATCAAAAGTGAGATGCTACAAGTGTAATTTGTATGGTCACTTTTCAACAGAATGCAATCAGCAACCAACAAGTGACTTGAGACAAACTCAACAACAACATCCAGCAAATCAAAGAAACTTCAAGCAGCCTCAACTTACAACCTCATCCCCACCACCCATAAGTTTTTCAATAGGAACAAGTAACACCAAAGAAACTGGGTTGATCATCATGGAAGATAGGACTTGTGACTGGAGCATGTATGAGAAGAAAGTTTTGGAGCAAAATCAAGCATTAATGGATAACATGGAGAAGAAAGTCCCACCTATAGCGAGAGAGGTAAGGAATATATTATGTTCATCTAGCTGTGTTGAAGAGGATGAAGGATACAGAGTCCATGCTCAACAGTTGGCTAACAAAGTTAAAGAACAATGATTTGAATGAATCTCATGTAAGAGAACACAAATTATATCAGGTCAAAATTACTTTTTTTCAAAATGATTTGGATAAACTTGTGTCTGAAAATTATAATTTCAAAGCACAGGTTGAGCATCTAACCACCTCTTTAACAAAGTCAATGTCTTGTCATGCATTAACTGAAGTGAAACTTTAAAAGTTTCAATTATTATCACAGTAATATGAGAAACTTTTAAATACTCATATTGAATTAAAGAACCGGTACGGGTTAGGATTTCATGCTGTTGCACCTCCACTGAATGATAACTATACCACATTACCTGAGTCAATGACCAACAGTCTGTCAAACCATTTTGTGTCAAGTACAAAAAATGCACCAAAACTTGAAATTAATGAAATGGCAAATGGTGAAGATAATGAGGTCAATGAAACTGATTCATCTGAATCAGAATTTTTAAAACAAATTGAATCAGAAGGTGATTTTGATGATTGTGATGATCTGGATGAGCATGATGAGCATAATAAGCTAAAATGTGCTTTTTTGGGTAAGGGAAAGAATGTGCTAATTGAACCCATAATTCCTAAAGTGCTTGAGGAAAGTAAGCTACCTTATCCACCCAAACAAAGAAATATGTTGAAGACTATATATAAAAGAATTGCTCAATTGAATGAAGGAATTTTTGAGCTCAACAAGCAGCATAAACCTCATTCATCAAAAAGGACTGTTGGAGCTGAAGTTACCGTTGGATCTACAAAAGAAATGAAAATCACTTCCGCAGAACACATGACAAAGAAGAAGACAATCTTAGAACCATCAGTAGAACTTCCACGGAAGAAGAAAAATATTGATCTTTCTAAACATTCAACATCCGTAGAAGATCTACGGAAGAAGAAATCATCTATTGAATCACATAATGTTGACAACAAAGGCAAGAAACCTGAGAAAGTTGTGCATCCTCAGAAACAAGAACCATTTGACATCATGTCTGCAAGTAGTAAAAATTATTCATCTGCAAAGTTTGAAAGAGAGTTGAAGAAGTAAAAGAAGTAGGCAAAGAAGAAGGAAGTGACAGAGTCTGGAAGTGAAGCAGAAGGGAAATACTGCAAGTGGTGTGACATTATAACCACAATACAAATAAACGTTACTTCAGCAGTTATTGCTCCATTATGAAACATGAACTATAAAGGATCAATAAAGGCTTGGGAAAATAATTGGTTTTGAAGACGTTCGGGTTTTAGAAGACACTGTCGCAAGAAGGCAAAGACCGCGCGACAAGACCTGCCACGCGAAAGTTGTTGTCGCGTGAGACTAGTTAGTTTAGTATAAATATGTTTTAGTCGTTTTTGTTTGGTAGTTTTTCCAGTTTTTCACGTTGTATTCAATTTTTCCTCTGCGCAATTCGCACAAGATTGTAATCTTTATGATTATCAATTGAATACGTGAAGTTTACAAGTACAATTGATTGTTTCTTCATCCAAACATATTTACATTCCGCTTTCATATGTTTGAGATCTCGGTGTGTTTGATCTTGGGAGTTTTTCAAGGTTTTTACAATTGGTATATCAGAGCATTTGGCTCTAGAACCGCGATTTGAAGAAGCTTGAGATTGATTTTTTACGTTCTTGAGGAGATCATTTGATTGGTTACTTGAGATATTGATTTGGTACTGTTATGCTGCCCAAATTTCAAAGTTTTTGATGACTTTGGACTAAAAACATGGATTTTAATCAACTATTAATCATTACCGGACACATATTTGTGACTGGGTGTGAGAATGATGTTCTCTGTTGTTGTGAAACAACAAGGACCGAATATGATGATTGAGTCAGTGATTATATGGCGGAATCATACAAACACAGAACATTGAATTCAATAAATACTCATAAATGCACTTTTGTATTGATTAAGATGAACAGTTACAATAAATGCTAGGATTTGAGCACTATACAGTAACCGGACACCTTGGGGACAAAAGACTGATATTCTGATTGTCTAAGGTTAGACTAAAGTCAAAAGTCTAAGTCACCTCACATACGAGGTTGTCTATTCTATTTATAGGTTGACAGGAAGCCTTTACAAAAGACTAAAATACATAATCTAGTCTAAGTACAAAGGTCTTCATCAGCATTTGTTTTGTTCATCCGCATTGACTAATGCGGATGTGTTGAACTTCATTAGCATTTGTTTTTCTTCAACCGCATTAGTGTTTGGTCATCAACATTGACAAATGCGGATGAACAAACACTTAGCGCATTTGTTGCTGAGCATCCG
>BJCO01673086.1:0-16836 GCA_018326465.1 Flaveria floridana | reverse complement strand
GAGGAAGGGGCTGATCGGGTGGGTGGGGTGGGTCAGAAGGGAAGAAAAAGATGACTCGGTCAGATTACTTTTCCAGGTCAGATGAGGCGGTTAGCAACAGCAAACGCACTAACTGGCTAACCGAGTCAGCTAGTCAGTGGTTAGTGGACTAGTCAGAAGTATCAAACAGGGACTTAGTCGTCTGAGCCTAACACTTAGGCGCGTGAGCTACTGTATAGGCGCATGGACTTACACTTAAGATTTCTAAGGCAATAGTTGGGTGCATGGGGTACTGTGTAGACGCATGGGAGAACTGTTTGGGCGCACGAGCCCATACTTGTATTTTCAGGCCATATTTTGGGCGCATGAGCCCTATTTAGGCGCATGAGCTCACTCAAAAGTTTTTCTATGGCAAATTCAGGCGCATGAGCCTTATGCAGGCGTATGAACTTCCTGTCCAACATGTTTCTAAGTAGTTTTTAGACCCAATCATCATATCATCCTATTCTAAGCTTAACAATACCATTCTAAACATTCAACATAGCATAAATAACCTTAAAACATCATCATACATCATAAAACATACGTGTACACATACATAACATTTATAAAATCTTTTTAATACATTTTAGCGCCAAAAAAGTTATGAAACATGTAAAAACCGGGGTCTAGAACTCACCTTTAAAGCTTTCCAAGAACCTCTCCTTCAAACCCGAACTTTCAAGGATTTCTAACACCTAGACATGTCAAAACATATAACCTGAACACATATACACACATAAGAACACGTAGAATTCGGTTACATGGTCAAAAATCCTTGAAACCGAGCCAATTACACAAAAATTTGCTTTTCAAAGCCAAATTCTATTGTTCTCTCTCTAAAGCCGAAGATCTTCTGCTTTCTCTCTCTAAAACTGACGAACTCAGCTTTCTTCTTCTTCTATCTACTTTTGGTCCTAAAAAAAGCAGATGGGATGGAGGCTATATGGGCGGCCATTCCTTATAATATATTAAAATATTAAATTTTATACTTTTCGCACTTTCAGTCCCTCTACTTTGGCCTCTTTCTTTTTCTTTCAAGATACTTTTGTTTTCTTTTTCTCATTTCTTTCCTTTTCTTTTATTCTAGAAAAAATTTCCGGGTGTTACAAGTCCACCCCCCTTAAAGAGGTTTCGTCCCCAAAACCCGTCACTCTTCAAATAATTATGGGTAATGCTGTTTCATTTATTCTTCAGTCTCCCACATAGACTCAGGGCCCTATCAGTGTTTCCACTACACACGCACTAGTAGAACCACTTTATTCCTTAATCTCTTCTTCTTCTGGTCGATAATTGCCACTGGTTGCTCTACGTAATTGAGTCGTTCATTCACCTCGATATCCTTCAGTGGTACAATCATATCTTTATCAGCTAAACACTTTCTTAGATGAGATACATGGAATGTCAGATGAATTCTACTTAACTCATCAGGTAGCTCTAACCTATAGGCCACCTCCCTTACTCGAGCAATGATTCGGAAAGGTCCTATATACCTCGGGCTTAGCTTGCCCCTCTTCCGGAATCGAATGATTCCTTTCCAAGGTGAGACCTTCAACATAACTCGGTCACCCACCTTGAATTCGATCGGTCTACGCCTCCTGTCGGCATACGACTTATGTCTATCCTTGGTTTCCTTCATAAAGGCTTTGATCTTTTCTAAATTTTCAGTCGTAGCCTCGATCACCTAGACACCTCCCAACTCTTTCTGCCCCATGTCTCCTAACACACGGGCGTCCTACACCTCCTACTATATAGCATCTCATAAGGAGGCATACCAATGTTGGCATGATAACTATTGTTGTATGAGAATTCAGCTAACGGTAAGTGATCGTCCTAACTTCCTCCAAAGTCGATCACGCATGCTCAAAGCATATCCTTGAACGTCTGAATCGTCCTCTCAGACTGACCATCTATCTGAGGATGATAAGCTGTGCTAATGTGTAGCCTCATCCCCATTGCATGATGGAATCTCTTCCAAAACTTCGATGTGAATCGGGTGTCACGATTCGATATGATAGACACCCGACACACCATGACGAGCTACAATCTCCTTGATGAATAGATCCACCAGTCTCTCGGATGAGTATGTTTAGCAGATTGCCAGAAAGTGAGCACTCTTCATTAAACGATCAACTATCACCCAAATGGTATCATGCCCCCTCACCGAACGGGGTAGTTTCCTAATGAAGTCCATGGTGATGTGCTCCCACTTCCACTTAGGTATATCCAATGGTTGGATCTTCCCGTATGGTTTCTGATGTTCTGCCTTCACTGCAAACAAGTAAGGCACTTGCTCACGTAATCTACTACGTCGCACTTCATACTCGGTTACCAATAATCTTTCTTCATATCCTAATACATCTTCGTGGCACCGGGATGAATCAAGTATCGAGTCTTATGATCTTCATCCATGATTTGACCCCATAGGTCTCCATAACAAGGGATCCACATTTATTCATTTCGGGTTCTATCACCGAGAGTGTTCTCACCCAATTCTGTGACTAGTCCTCTCATTCGTTTGGAATTAAGGCGATCTTCTTTCAATGCCTCATCTTGAAAGTCTTTCACTTACGTCATCACGTCAGCGGTCATAACCAACTGATAAGCCTTCACCCGAATCAGCTCAGGTCTCTCCTTTCGGCTAAGGGCATCGGCCATAACTTTGGCCTTTCCCGGATGATAATGGATCTTACAGTCATAATCTTTGATAAGCTCTAACCATCTCCTCTGCCTTATGCTGAGATCCTTTTGCTCAAAGAAATACTTCAAGCTCTTATGGTCCGTGAAGATGGTGCACTTCGTCCCGTATAAGTAGTGCCTCCAAATTTTCAACGCAAAGACCACAGTCGCTAACTCCAAATCATGGGTGGGATAATTGACTTCGTGGGTTTTTAGCTATCATGATGTGTAGACTATTACCCTTCCACGTTGTAATAACACTCAACCTAGCCCCAAATAAGAAACATCTGAATATACCACTAAGTCGTCACTCCCTTCAGTTAATGTAAAGACAAGAGCTTGAGTCAATCTCGTCTTTAACTCCTCGAAAGCATCCTCCTATTCTCGACCCCTCACAAATTTCACATCCTTGCGGGTCAATTTAGTCAAAGGTGAGGCTATCTTTGAAAAGTCTTGTATAAATCTTCTGTGGTAGCCCGCCAAACCCAAAAAACTACGAATCTAGGATGGCGTCTTTGGACACTTCCATTTCATCACCGCCTCAACCTTCTCCGGGTCCACCATGATTCCTTCAGCATTTACCACATGACCCAAAAATTGCACCTCGCACAACCAAAAAGCACGCTGAGAGAATTTAGCATACAACTTTTCTCTTCTAAATGTCTCCAATACATCGCGAATGTGGCTGGCATGTTCTTCCTTGCTCTTCGAATAAATTTGGATATCATCAATAAACACAATCACTGATTTATCTAACATGGGCCGACACTCGATTCATTAAATCCATAAAGGCAGCTGGCGCGTTAGTCAAAATGAAGTACATAATGAGAAACTCGTAGTGTCCATAAAACGTGCGAAAAGCTGTCTTAGGAATGTATTGCTCCTTCACCTTCAATTGATGATAGCCAGATCAAAGATCTATCCTCGAGAACCAACTTGCACCTTGGAGTTAATCAAACAAGTCATCAATTCTCGGTAATGGATGCCGATTCTTCACCGTCAACGTATTCAGTTCTCGGTAGTCGATGCACATCCGCATACTACCATCTTTCTTCTTCACAAATAAGACTGAAGCACCCCATGGAGAGATACTTGGTCGAATGAATCCTTTATCCAGTAACTTCTGCATTTGAGCCATTAGTTCCTTCATCTCGGTAGGAGATAATCGATATGGTGCTTTGGCAACGGGTTGAGCACCGGGTATTAGATCAATCTGAAACTCAATCTCGTGATCCAGTGGCACACCTGGCAAGTCTTCAGGGAATACGTCCGGAAAGTCACGCACGACCGGCAATCAGATAATTATGGTACTGACGCATCCACATCTTTCACGTAGGCCAGGTAGGCATTACATCCACGCCTCGTGTACTTCCCTGCCACCGCCATCGAGATCACCTTTGGAACCGTAGTGACGCGATCACCGTAAACTGTCACCAAACTTTCATCGGGCGCAACTAATCGAATCATCTTCTTGCAACACACGCTGTTCGCCTTATAGGTTGCTAACCAATCCATCCCTATCACTACATCGATTCTGCCTAAGGGCATCACGTGTAAATTGGCAGAAAACCTATAGCCTTCTAGTTCTATGGCATAGTCTCCTATCATATCATTAATCTTAGTAGACTTACCAATAGAAGTTTCTACTTTGAATGGCTCATCAATACTCCTACTACTAATAGGCAATTTAGCACAGAAAGTGGTAGAGATGAAACTTCTAATAGCACCAGAATCAAATAACATAGAGTCACAAGTTTGGTTTACTAGAAACACCTGACACGACACCAGGGTCCACTCTGGCATCCTCTTTGGTCATGGTGAAAGATCTAGCACTTGCCCTCTGCACTCCTTCTTCAGCCTTCTTCTTCGCCCCAAAACTCTCGTCCATTGGCTTCTTGCAGTCCTTGCTCATGTGGCCCTCCTCACCACAGTTATAACACCTCAACGCATTGTAATCCCTTGCAATGTGACCAGGCTTCCCACATTTGAAACATACGTTTAATCCCAACCTTCACTCCCCAGTATGCTCCTTTCCACATCTATCACACTTCTTCAGCCCTGAACCTGGTGACGCCCTATGATCATCCATCTTTATCCTTTTGTTGTTTGGAGCGAAACCACACATCCAAACCGCTTCCTGTTCCAGTTCTTATCACCACCACCTGTCTTTTTCGACTCCACCATAGTCTCCTCTTGCTCATCATACAATCTACCTATCAGGTCTACAGCCGATCGAAAGATACCCGGTCGGGAAGCAATCAAATGCTTACATATATCAGCCGGTAACCCTTGGACATATATCTTAATCTTCCTTGATATCAGAGTCACCTGATCAGTCACCAGCCTTACCATCTTATTAAATTTTATGGTATACTGTTAGTGCATCATAGTTCCCGCTTCCAGCTACAAGAACTCCCTCTCAATCTTGTCCAACTCGCTGTGAAGACAGAACTCCTCAATCACCTACTTTTTCAGTTTTGTCCACTTCATCTTTCCAATGGCCCTGCTACCCTTGGCCTGGACAATATTGTCCTACCATCATAAGGCTGAGTCCACCAACGAGTGGGTGGCAAACTTCACCTTCTGATCTTCTCGGCACTCGCTAATCTCAAGCACCGCCTCCATCTCCATCACCAATTACTGAACAGCAGCAACATTGTCGTTCCCATCGAATGTTGGGGCTTGCATCTCTGAAATGCCCCATAATTACAGCCCCATGCAGTTTCCTGCATCACTTCTTCCTCCTCCTCTTCACTAGAGACAACCGTCTCAGCCTCTGATTGTTCTCTTTCCCCTCTCTCAGTGGGCTTCCTCTTTTCCTTCCTCTTTTTCTTTTCATCCTCCCTTACGGCTTTGATCACTTAAGTCACTACAGATGGTAGAATCGTCTGCATGACCTGATGGACTTCCTGAACTACTGCCTTTTCCACCAAGGCCCTCAAGTTCGTACTCTCATCACCACCTTCCTGATGATGCATCTCGGGCTTTTCACGGGTCCTCTCAGTAGTCTTATCCCTATTCCTAGTAACTCGTAGTTCGGCGCCACGTCCACCACGTGCTCCACCACTAGAGGCCTTAGATGATCTACCTCCAGCCACTCTGGGATCACTACAAGATTAAAACACTAACACGGTCATTCAAGGTAATAGCTTAGTTTATGTTGAGTATAGTAAGCCCCTAATTACAATGGCCAGTTCTGATTAGCCATTTACTTTACTCTTCATACCCCAAGTATTTCCTATCCTGACTACATCAGTATCTAAACCTACTAAAAGCACATAAGTCAAATAGCACACGCACATAATACCAGTTAACCTTAAGAAAATAACTACCTGATGGCACATAGCTACTCGGGATGGCATCCCCCATTCGTCCTATTTTCAGTTTAAGATTAGGTTTCTGAAAAATTTTACCCAATTCACTTAAACTTTAGCTCTGATACCAACTTGTAAGGCCTCGTTCCCGGAACACTTACAGCTGGATAATCATCGCATTATTACGTAAAACAATACATAATTCATAAAATACGTAGCGGAAGTAAGTTAACAAAACCATTCATTTCATTAATAAAAACTGTTGTTAAGCAATACAACACTGTTAAATTACAAAAGCCTCGTTCAGTTGCATTTTAAAACAACAATATTATTATGCGTGAATGGATGCAAGTCTTGCTCTACCGAGTAGCCTGCCCATGTGCCATCCTCAACAAAATTACCTGCCAACTAAAAATCCATAACAGTCAGCATTGCTAAGTGAGTTCTAGTTTTAAAAGCTTATGTATATAAAAATACTCTTTTACAATAAAATACTTTCTTTACTTCCGTATGTGAGCATTCATCGTACATACAACAAGGTATAACTTCATTCATTATCGTACGCATTCATTCATTTTGTACTCTTTTCATTATCTTTCACTTTCATCCAGACCAATGTGCAATACCTTGAACATTGTGTACGAAGCTGATGTTGGGCCTGTGGTCTATAAATAGACCATGAACATTGCACACGACGCTAACCCAGTCACCTAGGGTATGCTACAAGGGTCCCGTCAATCTCAATGATTGACCCTGTATGCATCCTTCGGGTTAGATAAACCTCACACAGTTGAGCTAATGACAACATGGTCGTGTACCTCCATTCATTTGCTTGCAAGACTTTCATTCATTCTTTTATGTTCCACTTATCTTTATCATTAATCGTTCACTTTTTATTAATGATAATACTTTACGTTTAATATCACAAACACACCACGTAAAGTCACACAATAATAAGTAATATGGAACGTAAAAACGGGCCATAAACATACATAATATAAACAATTATAACCCTTAAGTCAAACTAGGGTCAAACCCTAATAATTTTGTTTATCCTAAAATTTCAGAAGAATTTTCTAAGTGTTGGACGTTTTAGCACTATATAGGCACATGAGGCCTGTTTAGGCGTTTTTCAACTATGCGGGAGCATGAGCTACTTAGGTGTTTCAACACTTAGGCGCATGAGCCACTTCGGGTGCATGGGCACTATTTAGGCGCATAAGGGATACTTAGTCATCTGAGCCTAACACTTAGGTGCATGAGCTACTGTTCAGGCGCATGGACTTACACTTAGGATTTCTAAGGCAACAGCTGGGCGCATGGGGTACAGTGTAGGCGCATAGGAGTACTTTTTGGGCGCACGAGCCCATACTTGGTATTTTCAGGGCATATTTTGGGCGCATGAGCCCTATTTGGGCGCATGACCCTACTCAAAAGTTTTTCTAAGCCAAATTCAGGCGCATGAGCCTTATGTAGGCGTATGAACTTTCTCTCCAACATGTTTCTAAGTAGTTTTCAGACCCAATCATCATATCATCCTGTTCTAAGCTTAACACTACCATTCTAAACATTCAACATAGGATAAATAACCTTAAAACATCATCACACATCATAAAACATACGTGTATACATACATAACATTTATAAAATCTTTTAACACATTTTAGCCCCAAAGAAGTTATGAAACATGTAAAAACCAGGGTCTAGAACTCACCTTTTACAGCATTCCAAACACCTCTCCTTCAAACCTGAACTTTCAAGGATTTCTAACACCTAGACATGTCAAAACACATAACCCGAACACATATACACATATAAGAACATGTTGAATTCGGTTACATGGTCAAAAATCCTTAAAACCGAACCAATTATACAAAAATTTGCTCTCCAAAGCCAAATTCAGCTGTTCTCTCTCTCTCAAGCTAAAGATCTTCTGTTTTCTTCTTTTGGTCATAAAACGAAGATGGTATGGAGGCTATATGGGCGGCCATTCCCCATAATATATTAAAATATTAAATTTTGTACTTTTTACACTTTCACCCCCTCTACTTTGGCCTCTTTCTTTTTCTTTCAAGATAATTTTGTTTTCTTTTGTTGGACTCAACATGTGCATTAAAGGAATAATGCATATAAAGGATAATGCTTGCCATAGTCAAGCATAATGTGTTATAACATTCAAACAATCATTAACTAACACATTAGTATCATTAACATTTATAACATACACTAATTAAGCTTAAATTTCTTTTTCAGGAATATTTTTGATAAGTGTTGGCAGCAGATGAAGAACTGCTAATAGCGGATGACTGAGAAGATGCAGCGGATGAAGAACAAGTTCAAGTTTCCATAGTGGATGCACAACACACAGCGGATGACAGTCCTCAGCTGATGAACTGTACATAACAATGGATGAACATTCCACAGCGGACAACATTCAAAATCATCAAAGTGTTCACAGCGGACAACATTTTGGCATAGAGTACAGTTTGTTCAACATTCACAGCGGACGACTTAGCATCCATAGCGGACAGTCTAACATCCACAGCGGATGACTTAGACTTAGGATTATTTTTATGTAATTTTCATTTACATAAGGGTAGTTTACTAATTGTAAATAGCTTTTTGTATAGGCTGTAAATAGCATTCAACCCTAATCCTTTATAAGCTTTTGAACAATCAATACAAACAAGCAGTTATTATTATTTACACTCACTAGCAATCATACACACACAATCACTCGCACACACACTGATATCATAAGCATTAATCACGGGTTTCCGCACCATGTTTTATGTTTGTTGAATCTAGTATAACAAATCTGTTGTTATATGGTTAAGAGAATAGAAAAGATCCTTGGGGAAATCATCATCATCATCAACATCATTCTGTTTTCATTATATGTTTACTTATACATTTTGATTTCATCTGGTCGTATCAAAGCCTTGGCTTAAATAAAAACTGATTTTTTATCCTCTCATTCAACAAACATGATATCCGTGGTTTATTAGCTTCATAACATACAATTTGAGCTTCAAATAATCACATCTTCTTCTTCTACATCATACATTCAACAAATGTTCAAAAACATGAGTTAATCTTCTGTTTTCGTTCATTGGAAGATGATTTTTGTGTTTTTGTTATTAACAAAGCTCTAAAATCATTTATACACCGTTTTTGAAACAAAAACAATGTAAAATCATCGAAATCTCATCGGTTTCTACTGATTTTCTTGATAAAACAGTACACGGGTATTGTTCTATCAATTTTCGTCAAACAAATAACTCATTTAATACATTGAATTCATTCATTGTGTTGAAAACATCACATTGAGTTGCTCTACACTCAAAACAGGTCATAAATCTTCTTAAAACAACAAACCGGTTGTTGTTTTATTAAAGGTTATTTGCGTCGCACAAAACCCTAGGATAAACCCTAGTTTTTGATCACTCAAAAACATTCACAATCATCGGTGATTTTGTTTGTTTATCTTCAAATATTCAAAGAAGAAACAAAATCTTCTTTTAAATTTTTGAAAAAGTTACTTTTTGATCCGAAAAGTTAAAATTTAAAAACAATTCTTTTATTTTTAGGGTTTTGACCTTTTGTCTAAAGGGTTTTGACTGTTTGACTGATTTGACATTCTCAAACAGAATATTCCCTTGAGTTAACCGAGAATTAACAGTAATATTACCTAGGACATTAATTAATTTAACTTAATTAATTTCCTTTATCCGGTAATCAATTAAAAGTAACATAATTAACAAACAAATCCTAGTGACTTTAGGAGAAAAACAAATTTTTCAGTATAAATATTTAAAACAAATTTTAACTTAAATCGTTAAGTTAACAACAACAAACAAACATGTCTGATGAACTTTCAGGAACAAACAGTGGTCTTAAACCACCAAGACTGAAAAACAAATCAGATTTCAAACAATGGAAGATCATGTTTTGAAACTGGATTATCTTCCAAGACCCAGATTTATGGACATCCATAACCGAAGGTCCATACATTCCAGTAAATCTTGGTCGTGATTATAACACATAAAAACCAGTAAGCCTATAAAGTGTAGCTGGTGATGAATTGAAGAAAGTTAAAACAGACATGAAAGCATACAGTATTCTGGCAATGACTTTGCCATTTGAAATCTTGACATGGGTTGAGAATTTCAAAACAGCATATGAACTATGGAAAGTTCTTCACACCATGTGAAGGAAGTGAGGAAATTCGGGAAATCTAGAAAGAAAAATTAAGGACCCAGTGTGAAATCTTCCACCATGTTGAGGGAGAATCAATTTCATAACAACTTCACAGATTTTTACAACTTGTAAATGAGATGTTGCATACACTGCCTGAGAGTTGGACTCAGTCAGTGTCTCTCATGAAAGCAACATTGGATCTTGGATCATTATCATTGGATGCTCTAGTGGCTAAGGTGAAGGCACTAGAGTTAGATGAAAGATCCAGAAACAACAACATAAATAGACATGTGGAATCATACAAGTTCAAAGAACTGCAACAAACAGACGGTGCTTTCTTGACAAGCACTGGAGAGGATGAAGATGAAGAATTCTTAGATACTAGTGAGACCTCATTCTTCTCTACACCAGAATCATCCAACAACAAATAGAAGTCCAAGAAGACTGGTGTTCATGCTTCTCATGAAACAACACCACAAAGCAAACATAATCAACATCATCAGGCTTCAAGCTCAAGTAAGCAACAACAGATAAAGTCATAAAACATACACTAGTTTGATAAACCTATGGATGCTCTCACTATCATTTTGCAAAGTGAAGAGCAGAAAGCAGCTTATGCAGTCTTCTCCACAAGCTTTGAAGCTTACCTAGGTTCCAACCTAACACCATCATAGATCATTCAACAAGACTTAGATAAACTACCACCAGACTTGGTTGAAGAAATGGATCTTCAGTGGTCTATGGCTATGATTGCCTATAGATCAAAGAGGTTTCCATAAAAAATAGAGGGCTGAGCATGGATAAGAAAACAAAGACTGGTTTTGACAAAACAAAGGTGAGATGTTACAATTGTCAGCTCTATGGAAACTTTTCAAAAGAATGTCAACAACCAAGACTAGACAGAAACAACAATCAATCACAAGCTTCAAATAGCTATCATACAAACAGACAGATCCCACCTCCAATCAGTATCCCTGCTTCACCAACCCCACCTCAAATCACACAATACAGTCCCAATCAACAGTCCAAATCATCAGCAATGGTTAAGAAGGATGGTGAGTATGACTGGAGCATGTATGAAGCTAAAATTTAATCTCCAGATCATGCCCTCATGGCGGACATTGAAGATAAGGTTTTAAAAATCCTGAAAGAGGTAAAGGAAAACCTCTACACACAAGCATGTATAGATGAAGTCAATCGATATAGAGAACATGCAGACAAACTTTCAAAGAAAGTAATTGAAACAAATATTTTAAATGAAAGTCTTAAATCATAACAAAGACAATATGGACTCAAAATTCTTTCATTACAAAATGATTTAGACAAGTTGATGTCTAAAAAATTAACACTTACAGCTCAAGTGGAGCAAATCTCTGTATCCTTGACTGAATCTAAAACACTACAGGCTGAAACTAAGGTGAAACTTCAGAAGTTTCAGGTAAGCATCAAGAAGTTTGAAGAACTTCTTGCTCAACAAACGGCTTTCAAGGACCTTTCAGGTTTAGGATATAATAAAGTTAATCCACCATACAATGATAATTATATTCATTTACCTGACTCCATGACAAACAAACAAGGTGAGTCTCTTGACCCACATGACAGAGCAGGTGATTCAAAACCATCATCATCATCATCAAAGTCTACATTAACAGCAAAAACACCTTTGATAAAATTTGTTAAAAGTCAAGCTTCATCACAAATGAACTCAACGGATTTTTATCAAGGAGAGAATAATGAATTTGATGAACTAACATCTAATGAAGATGATGTTGACTTATTAGATGATGAGCACATTCAACCAATTACTGAAACCCATAAAGTTTCAAGTGTGGTCGATACTCCAATCATCCAAACAAAGCAGACTAAAAGGTTTGATCAACACACTCAGAACACTAAAAAAAGGCAAATATGGTAAATATTGCAAATACTGTCACATGAAGAATCACAGTACTGAATCTTGCCATTTCATAATTACTGTGCAATTTGTAAAAGAAACAATCATAGCACTGCTAACTGTTTCTTCAACAAGAAAAACAAAAAGAAAAATACACAATATCAAGTTAAGAAACCAAATAAGAAACAAACAATTGTTCTTAATAAGAACAAAGTAGGAGTTCCAAGACAAACTCCTCACTAAAAGGTTGTTTTAAACAATGATAAAACATTTTATGACACCTTTAAACAAACACCCAGGAGACATAAGTCTTAAAACAGACAACAATCAGATATTAGCACTAATAGGAGAAGAGCTCAAAGTACTTCTCCTGATAGAGCTAAGATGAATCAAAGAAAATCTAGTGTACCTAGAATTAATAAACAACTAGACAATGCTACATTAGAAGAAATTTGCATTGTGGGAAAAGATGGAAACCCCAAGACCATCTTGGCTTGTGTTGCACCATCTAACTGATTTTTGTATTTTCTCAGGGACATTAAAGAAGGTCTGACAACATCTGATATGTTGACAGTGTATGCTCCCGACATATAACATGAAATTGTTCCCTCCTTTGGGATTTTAAGAGCAAACATGGAGGAAATGTAGCCTTTGGAGGTGACAAGACAAGTGAAAAGATAACTAGTGAAGGAACAGTCTCAAATGGGTTTATCAACTTTGAAAACATCAACTACTTCTCCAACCTTCAGTTCAATCTTCTAAGTGTGTCCTAAATCTGTGATAAGGGATACGCCACCTTATTTGACTCGAACAATTGCTACATTCTCAAGACAAGTTTTCAAATATCAAAAGATTGTATCTTTTTAAAAACTCCACGTCATAACAACACATACATTGTTGATATGAACACTGTTTCAACAACTTCTCCTGAAACATGTTTACTATCAAAAGCATCAGAATATGTTTCCGAATTATGGCACAGACGATTGGGACATTCTAATTATAGCAGAATGAAACAACTAGTAAATAGTGACTTAGTAATAGATTTACCATAAAAGGAATTCTTCTGTACAGACCACTGCACTGCATGTCTAAAAGGCAAACAACATAGAGCGTCTCATAAGTCTAAATTGGTAAACTCAAATAACACACAACTCAAATTGCTTCACATGGACCTATTTGGCCCAACAAACGTCCTAAGCATAGGAAAGAAGCAATTTTTTCTTGTAGTACTAGATGATTACTCTTGATTTACTTGGGTTTTCTTTCTTCTACACATGTCAGAAGCACCAGAGATTTTCAAAACATTTATCACTAAGATTGAGAATCAATTCGATCTTAAAGTCAAATCTTTAAGAAGTGATAATGGTACTGAATTCAAAAATGACTCTATTTCTTCTTTTTGTGGAGAAAAAGGAATTAGTCATCAGTTTAGTGTAGCAAGAACTCCTTAGCAAAATGGAGTAGCTGAAAGGAGGAACAAAACATTAATAGAAGCAGCCAGATCTATGCTAGCTGACTCTCTATTGCCCATATCATTTGGGCTGAAGCAATCAATATAGCTTGTTACATTCAAAACAAAACATTAATAATCAAAGAACATTCAAAAACTCCATATGAATTGATGTTTAAAAGAAAACCTTTCATTGGATTCCTTAGAACATTTGGATGCTTTGTTTCAATATTAAACACCAGAGAACAATTATCCAAGTTTGCTTCAAAAGCAGATGAAGGATTCTTCATTGGATACACTGGAATCTCAAAAGCCTATAGAGTATACAATCCAAGACTTAATATTATGGAAGAAACAACAGACGTTGTTTTTCATGAACATTCTTTCACAAAGAAAGTCATTGGCTCAGATTGATTGTTTGATATTGACTCACTAACAAAATCATTTGACACATCTTATTTTGATGTTTCAGGTACTCAAGAAGATATTTCATATCCTATGGTACCCCCTCCAACAACCATTGATGTTCCATTAACTACTGATCCTCCAAGGAGAACAACCATATCTCCTTCTAGCACCACAGTTACACCACCTCCAGAACAAACAAAAACATCCACTGGAACAATCACAACCAAACCATCTTCATCAATACCTGTGACCACTCAACCACCCAACCAACCAAAGTCATACCATCCAAACACAGTTGAAGAAGATGATGATTACCATTCCTTACCAGACATACATCATGATAATGGAATCTTAGATTTCTTTCATGATTCACCACAAACATTCAATGAACATACACAGCCAGATTGTCCCACAACTTCAAATACCCTTGCCCATCCTTTAACACTAGAACAAATAATCATAAATCTTGATTCTGCAATCCCTGTTGATCAGATTGAAACAACAAGAATACACAAAGATCACCCCTTATAAAACATCATAGGTGACCTATATACCAGATTGACAATTTTATTCTTGTTTCTTATCTGTAACCGCACCCAAAAACATCACAGAAGCACTTAAAGACAACAGTTGGATAGAAGCAATGTAGGAGGAACTACAACAATTTAAAATGCAAGAGGTATGGAAGCTGGTTGATCTACCTGAAGGTCAATATGCCATAGGCACGAGATGGCTATTCAGAAACAAAGTAGATGATAGAGGAATTATCATTAGAAACAAAGCAAGGCTAATTTCCCAGGGATATACTCAAGAGGAAGGCATTGATTATGAGGACGTCTTTGCTCCAGTATCTAGATTTGAAGCCATCCAAGTATTGCATGCATATGCCCATTCCAAAACCTTCACTGTCTTCCAAATGGCTGTAAAATGTGTAGTTCGTTATGGAAAGATAGATGAAGAGGTATATGTTGCTCAACCACCAGGGTTTGAAGATCCAGAATTCCCTCATGGAGTCTACAAGTTAGATAAGGCTCTATATGGTCTTCATCAAGCACCTAGGAAGTGGTATGAAACTTTATTCAAGTTTCTACTATAGAATGGGTATATATCACATCCCGTGCCCAAGGAGGGTGGGACGTCACAGACTAGCAACAAATATGAAAGTGAAAACAAACCATCATAAGAGCGCACAAGTAAAGAAATCACATAGCATTACATTAATTTAATAAAAAAATCCAGGACTATACAGCTTAGCCCTGTTACACAGAATTGTTTCAACAACAAGAGTACATAGTTTAAAGTAACATTCCAATACAAATTTGTTCAAAAGCTCAAGTCTGAAATAATTAAATACCATGAGATCAAGGTGCTAGGTCATCCAATAGTTTCCCAAGCCCAACAAGACATCCATCAAGGGTTACCTGAAACATGCTCAAAAAGTTTTGTGTCAACTAAAACGTTGATGAGTTCAAGTGCTTAAAGTTTGAAAACAAAAGGGACTCTTAAAGTCCACAATTTAAAGTTTAGTATCAAATATCACTGTTGCGGGGTCACAATCAACCCTTCACTCAGTCCCGACTAGCCTCTTGTAAAGTTATGTTATACCGGTTAACCCCGAAGGGAGAACGGAGCCTCAAACAGTGTACCATACCTACCGGATGGTTCAGCATGGTATCTTACAAAAACCTATCACATGCCACAAATGATCCCTCAGGATCTCAGTGGGGTATCCTTCCTATAAGGAAGGCACTGTGTGTGGGGGATTCCCTAAGTAGATCTACCCATATAAAATAAGCGGTTCACAAAAGAATTAATGATTATGATTCAAGTATCGTAGGTAATAATATTATCCACAAATTAAGCATCATAAATAGCATAGAAAAATTTCAGTTCAAAAGAGCATGCTTCAACCCCAAAACAATAATAAAAAAGGGACATGAGAACTCACCTTAGTATTAAACAACGGTTCCTTTAAGCACAAAGAAAATGTAACACTCGAATATTTTTAATAGACATGAATGAAAGAATAAACGTGAATAAAAGGAGAAAGTGCAATTTAACCCAAGTTGAGGGGTTAAAAGTGTCAAAAGGACACAAAGAATAAAAGTGGGTGCATAAAGGTGATATGACCTCCCATGATCACCTGCACATCTCATTTCTTTCGATTTTAGAGAAAGAAAGAGCAGAGAATTTGGCTTTTTGAAGAAGAACAAGAAGAAGATCGAATTCAAGGTATGTTTTAGGTGACTTGAAATGTTTTGACTGATTCGTAGTCTCAGGTTGGTGCTTATACGTGTTTGTATGTTCGGTTGTGCAGGATCGATTATGGGTCACTCAACAGATGGTTTTTCTCTCAAACTCACCTTGAACAACACTCAGCAAGAGTCTATAAAGAGTTGATCACAATATAAAAAGTAACAAGCAGGAAATAAACACAAGATGTAAATTTTCAAGGTACTTTTATATATTGCTTCTCAACTCAAAGGATTACAAGACATTTGGACTCAAATCGCTTACTTAATGAGTTACAAGGATAAGATATATATAATACTACCTACAGCCGGATATACTTTGATACCAGCTGGAAACCTCTAACCTAACATCTATACTACAGGACTCTAGGTGAGGTCTTTCAGACATTTTGCCTGAGAGTTGGTAGTCAGGACATGTCCCTGACTTACCTTTTGTCACCAACTAAAGTTGGTAACATGTACTATCATAAAAAGGTGAACAGTAGAATAAAGTATGCTTAACAACATGGCTCTTTAGGAAGATGCCATGCTGTATCAGAGGTCTGCAACGGACTGTCAGGGACCATACTTATATCTACTGGATATAGCAATGTCTTCCGAAGGATAAAATGCTTTGGA
>BJCO01673085.1:0-23602 GCA_018326465.1 Flaveria floridana | reverse complement strand
GATAAATGATTGATTCACCTAAAACATTTCAAGTTGGATACTTGAAGGGGATAATGTTATTGAATGGCTTCTAAGTCATGCATATTAAGGGTAGTAAACCATTGTTAGGTGGTATTTACTACTTGCATCAATCTTCTATGAATCTTGTGTAAGTGGGAGATTGTTGGATTCTTTATGCCCAAGACACATAGAATATTGATGTGGTTAGTACGTCATGATCCAAGTCGGGTCATACCCAATAACAAGTTTAGCAAACACCAATATGTATTTAATTGATGATATGGTCACGCAATTAAATCATAGCACCAATTTAGAAAACGGGTTTTCTAAATAAATTGTATGTGAGAAAGAACAACTTATAAGGATATTTTGTTCATGGACATTATTTGCAATGTTATTTAAATTTGTTAAATGACATCAAATGATAAGAGTGTGTGTGTGTTTAAGTTATATATATTTAAAAGGTTAATTATATAACTTAAACAATACAACTAGTTACAATATGAGTGGATGTTTAAAATGGGAGGGAGCCCATTTTAAACATAAGATTCGGCCGCCCCTTAAGGGGCATTATTGGTCATTTGGCCTTCTTGAAACTACACTCCATTATGACTAGACACACTCTCCAATTTTAGCTATCTCTCTCTCATACATGCAAGGCACATTTTCTCTCATCAAAGAAGAAAAACTATGGCTGGAAATCGGTTTTAGCAGCCATGTTCTTGTGATTTTTGGTGCACAAATCCTAGCAAGAAGGGTGTTTTGTATCATGCTTGTGGGTATGGAAGCTTGAGAACATCTACCTTGATGTTTTGTCCATTCAACAACAGCCCCATCTTCATCTAAATCACGTTTTAGCAGCCCTTATGGAAGGTGTTTCATTCAAACACATATGAATGATCCTTATGATTTGGGTATGTTGAAACAAAGTTATGAACTTTTAATTTTCAGATTACAACATGATATTAATCTATTATTCTGCTGCATTTTCTTAGTTTAAATGGTTAAACTAGTTTGATAAAGGTTAAACAAACCCATCACTTCTTTCACTTTTCTGTTACAAGAACATACTGAAAAACTTCAGTTCTGTTCAGATCTATGATAGAACTCAAACAAAAATACACAAAATCAACAAAGGAAAAACCAAAATTAAACTGCTAAAACAAGTCAAAAACCCTACATCTGTTACTGTTCATTGAAGACATAAATATACTGAAACCGTGGACTGTTTGAACTATTGGACTTAAAATCAACTTAAACCATACTCAAACACTCTAAAATCAGTATATTAAATATGGATTATATTAACTTTGCTGAACTTGGTCATACTTCTAAACCTCCAATTCTTAAACACAAATATGAGTTTAAGCAATGGAAAATAAGGTTTACAAAACTATATTACAGGTGTAGATCCGGACTATTGGATATCAATATGCAAAGGCCCATACATCCTAGTTTCTTTGAATACTGATCAAGCTGCACAGTCCAAAACAGTTAGAATCCCCATTGAGGATCCAAATCTTAATCTTGATGATGACTACAAGAAGGTTAAGATTGATCTTAAAGCCTACTCCATTCTAAATCAGGCTTTAAAAATGGATGTCCTCAAAAGATTAGAGAAATACAGCACTGCAAAAAGGTGTATGGGATGCACTTCAGATTATGTGTGAAGGGAGCAATGAGGTTACTGAGATTAATAAAGACAAACTGATTAATCAATATGAAACCTTCCATCACACCAAAGGATAATCTATCTCAAAAAAACTTCATAGATTTGTCCAACTGGAAAATGATCTAGAGATAATGGGGGTCACCTACAAAGAAAAAAAGATGAACAAGAAGATGTTGCACAGTCGACCTGAAAGCTGGAAGCAAAATATGACCATGCTGAAAAACACACTTGATCTTGAGAGCATAAGCTTAGACATCATGATAGCAAAAATTGAAGCTCTTGAATTGGATGAAAGGAGCAGAAACTTGAGTGGACCTCAAGTCATAGAGGCTTACAAATTTCCATCAGAAACTCATTCTGTGGAAAATGCCTTTATTACTGAAGAGGATGATTTTTTGTCATCCAGAGATCAATCCAGATCCACTAGATTTATTGCTTTATCTCAACCACAGAAGCAATACACCTCTAATCCATCCACTTCCACACCCACTAACTTGCCTGTTGATTAGAAGTTTGAAGAACAAAAGGCCACTTATAATGCCTTTGTAGCAAGTTTTGAAGCTTACTTGGGAGGAAGACTCACATCAGCTCATCTAATCCAAGAAGATCTGGAGGAAATAGATCCAGATGATGTTGAATAAATGGATATACAATGGCAAATGGTCATGATTGCTATGAGGGCAAAGAAATTCTTCAGGAAAGGTAAAAAGCTAAGCCTGAATAAGAACACAAAGCTTAGGTATGACAAATCCAAGGTGAAGTGTTTCAACTGTGGTATGACTGGCCACTACTCAAGGGAATGTAATGCACCTAGAAGAAACAACAACAACTACCAAAGAAGCTCACACAGTCAACCACAATCTTAATCAACTTCAACTCCTCAATCAAGTCATCAAAGTCAGTTTCAGCATCAGTCTCATCATTAACCACATCATCAAAGTCAGCACCAACTGACACAGCAAGCCCATGGAAACAACCAATCAACCTCAAACGCACTTGTCATCAGACAATATGGAGTATGTGACTGGAGCTTGTATGCAGAGGAAGTAAAACCACAATTTCAAAATCATACACTCATGGCTCACATCAATGATAGTCCAACTCTCATGCCATCTGAGATAAAAGCTAATCTCTGTATTGAAAAATGTGTCACTGAATTACAAGGGTACAGAGAACATAATCACAAATTGGCAGCTAAAATAAAAGAAGAAAAAGTAAAATCTGAAATACTAAGACACAAATGAAAAGCTTTGAAATCAAAATCAAGTCTTTAATTTCAGACATTGAAATATTGCATGGTGAGAAGTATACTCTAGTAGCTAAGAATGAGAGGTTAACTGAAGTGTTAACCAAAACTAAAGCTAAGCAATCAGCCATTGAAGTGAAACTTGAAAAGTTTTAATTCTCTTTTGCTAAGCTACAAGAGTTGCTTGACTCACAAAAGGAGTCTAAAGACATGACTGGAATTGGATATAATTCTTGTCCACCACCATACAATGACAACTACACTGTCATGCCTGAACCTCTTAATTTGTCTGACACAATTGAACCTAAATCTACTGAAACTAAATCACTAATTTCTCAGACTACAAATCCTCGAAACAATCCAAATGTGTACATTGAAACAAATGAGGATAAAATCAGATTAGGTCACCCCATTAAGATAAAAGAATGCTCAGACAAACATGAAAACGTAAAGAAACAAAAGAGTCCAGTCAAGGCCATTATTTCTTTTGTGAAGTTCATCCCAGAAAGACTCAAATTAAATAGAGATGTTAAATTACTATTAAAACAAACTGCTAAAATCAAAGCTAATCATGAGGTTAAATCTTCAAACAATTCAAGCAAATCAGACAAGGTTTTAACAAAAACTAAAGGCAAAGCTTTAGCATCACTATCATTCAAATCAAAATTCCCAAAGAAATAATCACCAAAAATAAAGATTGATCTGAGCGCGCCTCCTAAATCAAAACAAGGAATAGGTTTTGATATTTTCAAAAAATATGATGTTGAACAATTTGATTTGGAGGTGAGAAATGCACAAAAGAAGTAAAGACATTCTTCAAACAAGAGACGCAGTAGAGTTGTGATACAATCTACTGATAACGAAAAGGATGAACTTGCTTCTTCAATCAAAACAAAAAAAGAATCAAAGTTAAAATCAATTAAGTATCAAGAAGCTTCATCATCAAAAACAAAGATCAGATAGATGTACTGTGAAAACTGTGATATGTCAAATCACAACACAGATGAGTGTTATTACAACCAATGATGCTCAATCTGTAACATGAACAATCACTCAAACAAGAAATGTTATTTTAACAAGTATTGTTTAGTATGTGATATGACAAATCACAATACATCTGATTGTTACTTTAATCAGAAAGGCTTGAGAATTCCTCAAAACAAGCCCATTTCATCAATGTCAACTGTCAAAGTCAAGTCTAGAAGTCCAGTACAGAATAGACAATCAAGAATCTCATATTCTGATGATGACTTCTATGACAATTGGAAGTCAAAGAACATCAAACAAAAGCAAAATAAAATTATGAAACAATCACTTAATGTTCTTCTAAGATCTCAAACAAAAGCGATTTGAGAAAATAAAAAATGTACTCAATTTCTATTTGGAAATAGAGACCAAAGGTTTGATGATTCCTCTAACATGTCAGTTGAAATTGAGAGAAATAGAACCAGAAGAACCCCACACAAATCAATCAAAGCATCATCCTCTAAAGTTCAACCAAGAGGAAGATACCAAGAAGTTACAGTGCTAGATAGAACGGGAAACTCAAGACCATTATGGCTTGGGTTCCATATTCTAATTAGTTTCTTTTGCTTGCAGGGTCATCCATACAGGTACAATAGCTTATGGTACATGGACAGTGGATGCTCCCGACACATGACTGGAGATCGTTCCCTTCTTTATGACTTCAAGCACATTCAAGGAACGACTGTAGCATTTGGTGGAGATTCACAAGGTGGCAGGATTACGGGTGAAGGATCTGTGACAAATGGATTGCTAAGCTTTGATATAGTAAACTACTACGAGCAACTGAATTTCAATCTACTTAGCGTGTTGCAGATCTGCGACAAGAAATATTCTACTCACTTTACTGACACTCATTGCTACATTCTAAAACAAGGATTTCAAATTCCTGAAGAATGGGTTGTCTTGAAGACCCCGAGGAAGAATAATACCTATGTCCTAAACCTCAATTCTGCACATCTCATAGAAGAAACCTGTCTTGTGTCTAAGGAATCATTTGATGAGTCACAACTTTGGCATAGACGCTTGGGACATACAAATTTCAAAAACATGAACAAACTGGTCAAAGGAAACCTTGTAATTGGTCTTCCGCAGAAAGAATTTCACTTCATTGACCAGTGTTCAGCATGTCTCGAAGGAAAACAACATAAGTTGTCTGATAAACCAAAGCTTGTGAACACACACAATACACCATTGAAGTTACTTCACATGGATCTTTTTGGACCAACTCATGTTATGAGCATTGGAAAGAAAGAGTATTGTTTGGTGATCATTGATGATTACTCACGTTTTACATGGGTTTTCTTCTTACTTCATAAAAACGAAGCATCGCAAATAATAAAAGACTTTATCACTAAGATTGAAAACCAACTTGATCATAAAGTAAAATCAATCAAAAGTGATAATGGAACAGAATTCAAAAATGAAGATCTGAGTTCATTTTGTACAACCAAAGGCATCACGTATCAATTCAGTGCAGCTAGAACTCCTCAACAAAATGGGGTAGCTGAAAGGAGAAATAGAACTTATTGAAGCAGCACGAATGATGCTAGCAGATGCTAAACTACCTATTACCTTTTGGGCTGAGGCAGTCAATACAACCTGCTTTGTATAAAATCGAACTCTGATAGTCAAAGAGAGCAATAAGACACCTTATGAACTTATTTTTCTAAGAAAACCATTCATTGGATTTTTAAGTCATTTGGTAGTCCTGTATCAATATGAAACACCCGAGATCATTTAGGAAAGTTTTCTCCAAACTCTGATGAGAGATTCTTTGTAGGTTAATCCTCAGCCTCAAAGGCTTTAAGAGTGTTCAATCCTAGATTGAACATAATTGATGAATCAACCAATGTTCAATTAAAGGAACACTCATTTCCCAAATCAATCAATGGTCCCGACTGGTTGTTTGATATTGACTCATTTACTAGATCTTTTGATCAGTTCCACTTGTCATATGCTGGTAACCTACAATCAGCTGAATCTTCTAGAACAGTAGAAAGAAGAGATGATTTTCCCATGATCCCTCCTAATTCTACTGATCAACTAGAAGAAGATGTTCCTTTACAAGCTGATCCTGTCAGACAAGCTCCACAATATCAGAGTGTTTCAACTGAGGCTGGTCCTAGTTCTGTGCCTACTCCTTCAGATGAACCATCAAATGAAGTGAGGAATCCAGCACCAGCTACTGTTTCAGTTAAAACTGAGAAGAATGAAAATGATGACAGTGTTCAAAGTGCAGCAGATGCCCAAGAAGAAACCAATAAACCCTTTGACTATTTTCATCGCTCTCCCACATCACAGCCTGCACGTGCCTCTTACCATGATGATCTAAATGTCTCCAACCTTGATGTATCCATTGCTGGTGACTCCATTCCAACCACTAGGATACATAAGGATCATCCAGTGTCAAGACTCATTAGTGACCTAGATGAGCGGGTGACTAGGAGCAAGTCAAGAATTGCAAACATTTGTTTGTTTTCTTGCTTTCTATTTGGTACACTACCCAAGAACATAAAAGAGGCTCTTCTGGATCAAGGCAATGCAGGAAGAGTTGCTTCAGTTCAAGAAACAAGAAGTATGGCAACTATTAGATCTTCCCGAAGGTCAATACCCTATCGGTACCAGGTGGCTATACAGAAACAAAACTGATGATAGGGGCATCATCATCAGAAACAAAGCAAGACTAGTGGCACAAGGATACACATAAGAAGAAGGCATAGACTATGATGATGTGTTTGCTCCTATAGCCAGATTAGAAGCTATCAGAAGTTTCCTTACGTACTCAGCATCTATGAAATTCACAGTATATCAAATGGATGTGAAATGTGCCTTTCTCTATGGCAAGATTGCTGAAGAAGTCTATTTAAGTCAACCTCCTGGCTTTGAAGATCCTAATTTCCCTTATAGGGTATACAAGCTTGACAAAGCACTGTATGGTCTTCATCAAGCACCACGAAAGTGGTATGAGACTCTATCATCTTTTCTGCTCACAAATGGATATGAAAGAGGAAAGATTAATCAGACTCTCTTTAGAAAGAGAAAAGGAAAAGACATGTTGCTAGTCCAGATTTATGTGGATGATATCATCTTTGGCTCAACAAACAAGCAACTCTGTAAAGATTTTAAAGATCTCATGCATTCCAAGTTCTAAATGAGTGCTATGGGAGAACTCACTTTCTTTTTAGGAGTGCAAGTACAACAAACAGCAAATGGAATCTTCATCAACCAATCAAAATATGTAGAAACCATGTTGAAGAAGTTTTATTTTACAGATTGTCAGTCTATCAGAACTCCTGTTGATACCAAGATGAAGATTGATCCAGATTCTTAAGGAAAATTAGTGGATCAGACTCACTACAGATCTATGATTGGCTCACTCATGTATCTAACAGCTAGTAGACCTAACATTATGTTTGGTGTATGTGTTTGTGCCAGGTAGAAAGCAGATCCTAAGGAATCACATGTGAATGCAGTCAAGAGGATATTCAGATATCTCAAGGGCAAGCCTGCACTTGGATTATGGTATCCAAAGGAAGGAGATTTTAATCTCTATGCATACACTGACAGTGATTATGGAGGATGCAACTTCAATAGGAAGTCCACATCTGGCGGTTGTCAATTTCTTGCTCCCAGACTGGTCTCTTGGCAGTGCAAGAAGCAGACAGATGTGTCTGTTTCAACAGCAGAAACTGAGTACATTGCAGCATCAGCCTGTTGCTCTCAAGTTCTCTGGATTCAAAACCAGATGTTTGATTATGGTTTTAACTTCTTGCACACACCAATTCATATTGACAACATAACAACAATGTTCATAACTAATAATCCAGTTCAACACTCAAAAACTAAACATATTGAAATTAGATATCACTTTTTGAGAGATTATGTTGAAAGGGGTTAGTCAAATTGATACAGGTTCACACTGATAATCAATTAGCTGATTTATTCACTAAGGCATTTGATCCGAGTAGATTTAAATTCTTAGTTCAATCAATTGGCATGATTAACCTTGAGTAAAAAACAAAATCAACAAAAACATTCAAAAACTCTTAAAAATACAAAAAGAAACTGTCTTACTGAAGTACATGCTTTATATTTAGGAAATGATATAATTACAGTCATTATATCATTCACTGTGCTTATTTATAAATCTCAAATGACTGACATGACTTATCTGATATGCGGGTAGGCTCAACTTGGAAAAGAAAACACATGCAGTGATGAACTAAAGCTTATATTCAACTATGAAGTTTTCATCTCAAAGTGTGTGTAAGTATTAGCATATCCAATTATGTGTATGTGTGTAGCAAACTAAACACACCAGGTAATGATGTTTTATGAATCTCTTTTACTCATATCAGTTTTTTCTTTGTTTTTCTAAGAAAAGACCTGGAAAAACAAGCACATAGTGCTGATGTCATGATCCATCAAGATTCCTAATGAGGAACACATCCAACTTGGATGAAATAATAGAATAAAATACATTCCACGTGAATGCAACAAAAGAATCCTAAGAGATCACCTTCCAATGTGGATCAAAAATGATAAAGGATCAAAATAAAAGAATCCTAATGAGGATCAAACAAAATGAGATTTCATATTTCAAGTGACCTGGTCAAGTAAGTTGTTAATGTTCTACCATACATTGCATGAAGATGGTTGACCTTACCATGCTTTTAAGTGTGAGGTACATGTTGAATACCAAATCAACTCAAAAACTGATAAGATCACTAGCATTAAGATATTGACCAAGTATGAGTTTAAGAGGACAAACATACCTTCAATCTATATGTTCATGACCACGTCTGCCTTACTAACAATTGCTTGCACTTATGAAAGGTAAGATTGATATGATCCCAAGAAAGGTATATCACTACTTCATGTATAAATAAGAAAAAAAATCACAAATATATTTTTCTCTTCAAAATTTAAACAACTTGTTAAAGTTTCTATCTAGTATGGATATAAACTTTAGGGGGAGTAATTAAAATTTTTGATCAATTTGTACAGTTGTTTCCTTTCTTAAAAATTATAAAAATAAAAAACAAGCACAAAAATCAGAAAAACTAACTGTGCTGGTGCAGAAGTTATACCATAGTATCTCAGTTTTTGCAGACATCTTGAAGAACAAAAGTCCAAGATCAGTCAACAATGGGAAACTTGTATCACAATCTGATGAACAGGTCAATCCAAGAAAGAACTGACAACCCAAGCAACAGTCAAACTTCATAAACAACAAAACAACAGACTCATATTTATAACAGTCAAAAGCAAGAGACACAACTTCATAAAGATCATGCATTAAAGCAAAAACAACCAAAACTATCCATAGCAGAAACATTAAGATTTGACAAGTTCAAAACTTAATGCAGGTAAGTGCATTGGTTAATGTGGGTGAAGGTAACCCAAGCACAAAATCAATGCGGGTAATAGTTTTGAGTTATGAAAACACAAGTGAAATTAATGCAGATAAATTCACTCTACCGCATTAGTCTCACTACAAATATTCAGTTTTCAAGTATGAAAACTAATGCGGACAACTTTTGTTCATCCGCATTTGTTTTCCCTCAGCCGTATTTCCTAAATAAGGCTGAGATCAACACTTAAACTTGGTTGAATATTTGTATCATCACAAATTAGAAGTGTGCTTACACTCTTCTGTCATCATGGTTGAAGTTTGAGAAATGCGGACAACTTTGTTGTTCATACGCATTTGTTGAAGTAAATACGGAACAACATATGTTCTTCCGTATTTGCTACAGTGTAGAAATGCAGACAAAGTTAAACATCCGCATTTGCTACTGTGGAAAAACTTATGCTAACTTAAACCATCCGCATTTGCTACAGTGTTAAAATGCCTGAACTTAAAACATCCGCATTTGCTATAGTAACAAAATGCAAACATCCGCATTTGCTACAGTAAACAAATGCTGACTGTTTTACTCTTTCGCATTTGCTACAGTAGTCGACCGCATTTGTTTTTAATACTTGTAACTTTTGAAAACGTCATCAAAAGGAGTATTTAAACGTATCTTTACTGAGCATTTAATACTTTTCAAATTTTGAGTGACTTTAAAGTGCGACGAGAGAAAACTCCCTATTGTTCATCATCCATCATCATAATCATCAACACCATATAGATTTCTATGATTCACAAACATCATTTTGCTTCAATTTCGAATTTAAATCAACGTATTATCGAAATAAGGTGATTACAAGCAAAATCCATGAGAGTCCCGTCGAACTCAGTTGAACACAGAACACTAGAAACATGAAACAATCTCTAAAATCAACCACTAATCAATGATTAACCGACATTTTCGAACTCAATGACACGAATGATCATGAAAATCAACACAAAGAAGTGATTTTTGAAACCCTAAATTTGACATATGAATAGGGGATCATCAAACTAAGAATGTCAACTTCAAAACACATGGTTGAGTATGAAAATAGATTTTAAACAAAAAATAAACATCAAAATCAAAGATAATTCAAAATAAAATCAAACATGCATGACAAAATCAAGTTAGGTCAAATTATTTATGTAACAGTACCTTTGATTGTTTAATTTGGACCAAATAAAGTCAAAATTGAAATTATCAGCTTGATTTGATCAATGTAATTAATAATTTGATGTCAAAAACTAACATATGTGCATCTTGTGTAGAAGCCTATGGCAAATCTCACTTGGAGCAAGGTCCACTATGTGAGTGGATTTCTTAACCCTGAAGTCCCCGAAGCAGATGGACGTAGAGATATGATTAGATTCATCTCCATCACAAGGGTTTCTCATGCTATATTAGTGAGACCAGTCATTTATGAACACTTCATAAGATCATTCTAGAGCACAACTGAAGTAGCAGAGATTGATGGTGTGAAGACACTATCTGGAAGGATATCTGCTGATCACACCCTTAACATCACTGAACAAACTGTGAGACAGTGTCTACAGTTTGGTGATGATGCCAACACTCCTCGGGAACTAGAAGATAAGGAAATCATGACCTTCTTTACCAACATTGGTTATGAAGGAGGGTATGAAGGAAAGCAAATCGTAAAGGGTTTGGTAGATATACAATGGAGATTCCTAATTCATATATTCCAGCACTGTCTGTCCAAAAGAAAGAAAGGGTGGAATGATATTCCAGTGACTACCTCTTCAGCTATCTATGCTATGTGCACCAACAGATCATTCAATATGTCTGCTTATGTATTCAATGTCCTGGTGTCAAATGTATAAGAAGGAAGAAGAAACATATTCCTGATGTACCCCAGATTCCTCCAATGCCTTACTAATGAAGTATTTCCACAACTTTCACCTGTAGAACCTGTAATGAACATTCCTCATTACAATGCCAAGTCCTACATGTACTTAAAGAAGAGGGATCCTAGGAATTTCTATAGTGGAACCTTCTTTCAACTACTTCCTTGGATGCTAGAGCAAATCCACCAACAAGAAGAACAAGAGGATATTGCTCCTAATGAACAAACTCCAAAAGCAGAAGAAGAAGTAGCTCATGATCAATAGCCTGTTGATAAGCATGCTGAAGAAGAAGTAGAGGAACAAAGGCCTGAGTCACCACATATTGATGTAGGTGGTGATCTTCACTCAGGACCTTCTGTTCAAGAAGCAGAAATGGCATCACCTCATGTTGTATCACCTATTCAGTCTCCCTACATGTCTCCACCTCATTTTTCTCCACCTCACATTTCACCCATAGCTGCTAAGCCTGATGAGTCTAGTGAATCTACCAGCTCATCAGAGGACTCTGAATCATCTCCGGATGAGGAAGGTCACACTATAAGGATGACTGTAAGACAAGTCCAATCAAAAGTAGGGCCCTCTATCAGGAATTAATCTACCTGATGAGAAAGATGAAATGATTATAGAGCTAATGCTGAAGATGAAAAGGATGGGAAAGTTGTTGAACAGAAGATCATGAATAATTAAAGAGAAAATTCAAGAACTAAATGAGAAAGAAGAAGAATAAAAGACATGAAAGTGAGACATGAGGCTGAATTATCAAAGAAAGACAAAGAACTAGATGATCTCAAGGCTGTTCTCCATCAAGCTAAAGAAGAAATTAGTGGTCATGTTGACACTGTGACCATTCAAACTATTGCTATGGAAGAGCAAGAAAGCCTAATTGAGAGTCTATCTGAGCTAATCACTGATCTTAGCAACCATAATGAGATCTTACAAAAAAAGGTCTCAGAACTGGAAATGCTAATCAAGATCAATGAGTAATTAGCTGAAGAACAAGAAACAAAAGGTGATGAAGAAGAACAAAGAGAAGGTGAACAAGAAAAAGAACAAGAAACAGAAACATAGACTGAGCCAAGTCTAGCTATGATTGTCTATTCAAGTGAGACATCTGAAGAAACCACAGAGCTAGATTTTAAGCTTGGAGATCTCATAAAAAAGTTAGATAGCTACTCTGCTGGAGACTTCATCATTGATGATGAGTTTTGGGATTTTGTTAAAGACCCAAGACCTCCAGTAGAACACTTAGTGGTGATTCCTCAAACTCCAGTGCCATTGGAGAGAGAGTTGAGCATGCTGAAAAGCAAGCTACAGAATAAAGTCAAACAATTGCTGAATCATCTGTGCCATCTTCATCCAGATCATTAGTACACACCTACTCAAGAAAAAAGAAGTACTTGGATGAGAAGGCTAAAGGAAAAAGGCCAGTAGAGGAAGAAGAGCCGGTAGAGAAGAAACAAAAGATGATTCGAGAAGTTTAGCTGCTATAGCTAAATTTCTTGATGAACATGAAAAGGCCAATGTAGAATTAAAAGAAATGATTGATATCATTGGCTTGGAGGAAGGAGAGATTGAGGAGGATATCAGGTTGATGAACCTGTGATGAAAGATAGCTGTGTGATAGCTGAAACTTCAGTTAAAAAGATGGTTGAAAAGGCTCAAACTGATGAACTTATGATCAATGCAATGTTTCTGATCAATCATGGTTATGATGCTGACGAAGTGTTCGGGATGACATATGAATCAATGGTTGAAGAAGTGAGAAAGATGAATCAGCTTCTTGATCCAACATATATGATTGAGTATGAGAGAAGATCAGTCAAATACCCAATCACTTTCACCACCCAACCACAAAACAAGTTGAGACCTCTGAAACTCCTTATCCTGATCGCTACACCATGTCTGATAGGGAAATGAAGGATTATCTTTCCAAGCAAGGATACACTAAGAGAAAACTGGGTAACATGAAGACCAATTCTCTAAGAGCTGTAATTCTCCTGATGATCAATGAAAAAAAAGACAGATTGAAGAAATAGGAAGAGGAGGTTGTAGGAAGGAGACCCGGAACAAGACTCACAGCTCAAGATATGCAGCTCACTAAGAAAGACCATGATGTCTTGGCACCCATTCTTAACCAAAATCCTGAATGGTTTACTAAACCCTTACAGTTGAAGCTTCAAGAAGGGTTAACCACTTCAGAGATGATTAAGGGTGTATCGGCTCCAGAGGGAAAGACTGATGTCAAAATCATTTCCTGGAAGTATGATAGTGACTGGAATATATTTATGATTAAGAGGATCTCAGGGTTGATTCAATTCTTCACAGAGTACTCTGCTCTAGTGAACTCCCTGCAGATTCATGACTTGAAAGAGCTTGCTGAGCTTGAATTAATCAATCATAAAGCAATGTACAGTGGTTATGAATTCGAAGAAATTCTGAGAATGTTCAAAAGGACAAAGAACTTCGACTCATTAAAGGTAGTTTGTTTGAGGAAAGATAAATCTTTCCAAAACCCCCTAGAGAAGAAAAAGAGAACCAAAAGGATTGAAGAGTTGGTGTTTCCTGAGTTGAATGTAAACCATCTGAATCACTAAAAAGGAAGATGGTAGTTGGCACCCAAACTTCCATCCCAATCTCTAATGTCTATTATGATGAAAAGACATATGAGTTGGTGATTGAACGGAGGTGGGGAGGTAAAGAAGGTGCTGAAATCCGATTGTTCAGTGGATATGAAGTAAGACTGCTTGATAAGTCTTACATCCACTACATCTATTCAAGACACTTCAGGAAAATATCCAACAAGCTGGGAGAAGCAGATATGTATTTCTTCCTGAAGTGCATCAAGATCTTGAAGATGGCTTATGACCGAATCAGGTATAAGAGAAAACAAAGGAAGAAGAAGAAGACACCTCTCAATCTGGGCAGTATAGTGAAACTTAAGGTTGAGGCTGATGGGACACTTCTGATTCATAGAGATGGGTTGTCCACTGTTGGTGTGTGGGAACCCATATCACTGAAGAAGATGCCATTGAAGCAATTCATACCATGAGCCAAATGACCATTCATGTACTGAGTACAGACAGGATGAACGAGGCAACAGACTTATCCAACATGATCAACTCTATCCTAAACCCATCTTTTCCAGACCCAGGCACAGTTCCAAAATCACCAGTCCAAACAATAGCTGAAGATCCATTAGAATCTTCACAGCCTCATCCACCATCAAAACCTTGAAGTACATAAGCTATATAATCCTTAGGGGGAGTATTGTTCGACCCTAAAAGGATCATACATGCTAATTCAAGTGATTGGGTGATGGTTATTCAGTTGGCATTCTCCCACAAGTCCAAGAAGGCATGCGGGAGAAAGACCAAGTGTTGGTTGTCCGTATTTGTCTATGCGGATGACCAAGGAACAATGTTGACAAGTGTTTGTTCTTCCGCATAAACAAATATGGATAGCCAATGAACAAATGCTACAAGTATTTGTTCATCCACATTGGTTAATACGGATGCATTAGTCAATATGGATGCACAAGAAGAAATGCTAATAAGTGTTTGTGCATCCGTATTAGTTAATGCTAATGACTAAACACTTAATGCTGATAAAGAATGAAGAAATGCTGATGAAGCCAAGGCATCCGCATTAGTTAATGCGGATGTTTAACAACCAATGCGGATGAAGAACCTTTTGTACTTAGACTAGTATTCTGTATAGTTGTCAGGGTAGTTTAGTCTTTTTGTACAGGCTTTATGTCAGCCTATAAGTAGAATAGAATACACATTTTATAAAAGTTTTTCCTAAGTTTGTCACATGTATTGTCATTGACAAAACCTTGTACCTAAGTTTTGATGTTTTAAGGTTGTCTTTTCACTGTTCAAGAAACCCTAAAATATTCTGAAACTTTTTTGTTCTACAATCAATACACAAGCATTTATGAGTATTTTTACTGCATTTAATGTACTCTGATTTAGTATTTACACTGCTTAATCACTGACTCAATCTACATATTCGATCCGTGTTGACTCATACTCAGTAGAGAATATCATTCTCGGACCACATCCAGTTAAGGATGAATACAAAAAGAACACTCCAGTGTGTCAATGTGAAAAAGCCCAAGCTGCTAAAAGGATAGTTACGGGATTCCCCTATAAGATAGTTCAAGACATGTGTTCTCCTCCCTGCAAAATTCGTCTATTCGGTGTTTATAAAGCTAACAGGTTATTGTTAGAAAATGAAAAAGAGTTAAATCGAATAAACAAAGAATTTAAAATCAATGAGTCCAAATATTTTATCAAACTAAGAGAAGCTTTAAACGAAAATGATCTTTTAAAAAGAAATCTTTTAAAAAAGAATGTCGAGATTAATGTTTTGAGCGAACGAGTCACATTAGCAGAATTTGAGACTAGCAAGCTTAAAACTAAACTTGACAAATGGATGATATCAGGGATGAAACAGGAAGAACTATACTGTAAGCAAAGGGGAGCAAGAATCAAAACGGGTGTGGGATGTGGTGAAACTTCATATGTTTATCCTCCTCCAAGCACTCATTGTTAATCTCCTATGCCTCAACCTCATCCATCTAATGATTTGATTGAAGTTGCAGATACTAACAGTTTACATGAAGGTTTAAGCAATGCTAATCACAAAGAGGTTCGAGATGAATATGATTCTCCTGCAGGTTTGGGGCTCATCAAGCAAGGATCTGATTTGCAAAACGATCATTCCACCTCTGATGCTTCAAAACAAGTATCAGTTGTTTCCCATAACTTTTTTTAACAAATTCAAGACAGGTAATATCCCTTATTTTGTTCCTGTCAAGTTTGTTAAAGAAGGAACAACTGTGGAATCGTCAAGAAATCAGAACTCAACAACACAAACTAACACAACAAGAGTTATCAACCAAGATCCATTAGAAGCTGACTTGTGTACACAAGACTGGACAAACTCTAATGATGAATCAGAGATCATCAAGTCACTTGAAGTTAACAAGTGTCAAATGCTTCCAAAAGTCGAGTTAAGACCTCTACGGATCATGTCTCCAATTGTTAAACAAACCAGCAATTCCTCGAAAGCTCAGCAGAAGCACTCACCATCTTTATCTGCTATCCATCATGATTTTCACAAATCTACTTCTAAGTCTAACATGTCACCAATCATACAAAAAGGCTCTAAAAAGAATGTTCAGGTCTCAGTTCCCGGAACATCACACATTAAATCACTACCCAGTTCAAAATCCACATTGACAAAGCCTCAAAAGGTTCAATTTCCTTATATCAAAAAGAAGAAGCTTCAAGGTTGTTAACAAGCTGCAAAAACCTTAAAGCAGACTCCACCCTCTCCTATTATCCACGTGACTACAAAGAACCAAAAGCTTTTCAGGCTTGCTTTAGATGTGGAAAAGAAGGTCATGTGCTAAAGAAGTGCCCTTAGGTTCAAAGGCAAGTTTCAGGAGATAAAGATAACAAAGGTTGCTTCTCGGGTTCAAAAAGTAAAAAGCACATATCTTTGAATGCTTGGATAAAGGACAATCTATCCAAACCTTCTCATGTGAAGCTGGTTTCACATGATTCAAAGATGAAAAAGACCAAAGTTTCAAAAATAAAATCTCTGCTTTCGGGTCTTAAAAAGGAAATGATTTCCAAATTCAACTCTTTCAAATAAAAAGTAATGGAACAAAAAAAAATTTGGAAAGTAAAACAAAAGGAAAAGGATAAAGAGATAAATGATTTTTTAAAAGAGTGTGTGCTTAAACAGGTTACATACACTGATGAAAAAGGAAATTTTAAGACCACGATGGCCTGGGTCTCCCTCTCTAATTAATTAGTTTATGAGTGCAGGAACAATTTAGGAGGCCTATCAGTAATCCGGTTTACTGACTGAGTATGCTCTTTCTTCCAATTTGAGTCAGAACAAATAGGTTATGGTTATAGTATCTCATCAACATTTTGGATTCTTATCTACCATTCACAATCACTGCATTTTTCTTGGTATTTCATTTCTCATGTTTTTGCTAGTATAATTTGGAAGACTTTCTTTAGTAAAATTCTATTTTCATTTCCGTTTATTATATACTTATAAATTAAAAAAGGAGAGAAATTTCTTTTTCTGTTTCATGGCAGTTAAAAAGAAATTTCAGGGGAGAATACAGATTTCACAGGAACTAAGAACTTGATTTGGGATGACTGAGAACTGATAGTATGTCTTCTTGGTATGCTTATTTTCATGACTTGTACTTTGTGAGAAATGATAATAATTGATCTAGATGTCTGTATCACTTAAAATTCTAAAATCTGAAAAAGACAGTTTCATTATATGATATGCTTGGTAGGCTCAGCCCAAAAACAAAGTAAACAGTATTTCTGTAGCCTAACTAAAGCTTTAGAACTAGGTGATAAGGATCATTTCCATGTCATCTCGGCCTGCATAAAGTTACAAGTTTCGTCAAAAACGGGTTGAGAGTATCTGACTTCTTCCTTGATCCCTTTGATTCCCAAATCACCCTCACCCTAGCCCTGAATGATGCTTCTTGTAAGCTCTTTAAAATCTTTTTCATGCTTATCTCCTCTGCTATGCGGAAGCATTGACCTGGAGTGATGACTTTCTCTGTTATACATGAGTATCGACCTAAAGCTCTCATCAGCACGCTCAGATGATCATCTCCTCTGTTATACAGAAGTATAGACCTAGAGCATTCATCATCTGTTTCCCCTTCAAATAATATCACAATGATTCTTACATTAAAGGTCATTATCGAAAGCTCAACCAAATACTTACGTATATATATGACATTCACAATGGTCCGCAAATGATCATTGTCTATGTCCATCTCAAGAATAATCAAATCATCAAATCTCAATCTCTATGATTCTCAAATATCATTATCCTTGTACTTATCAAAAAAATATGATCTCGCAGAGTCACTCTTTATACTCAATAAGCCCTGATGACGGGATAAGTTCTTTGCCGGATGTTTGTAGGAATCAAGTTATCTGAACTTCTCTAATGGAACCTAAAACATGATAAAATCAGTTGTAGGTCACTCGTTGAAAAGAACAAGGCACGGGTTTAAATTGGACAAACACACCGACAATCATTCTTGAACTGTTTTGCCTAACAAAAAGTTAAAATTGTGATTAGATTCTACATCAGTGTGATCTCACTAACTTGTTGATATTTAATTATATTTTTGTGCTTTAGTATATCTTAAGAATGTGATCTCATGATTAAATCAATTCTTGGTTCTTAACTTATTAAAAAAATTTATTATTAGGTTAAAGTCTTATGATTGGATTTTATTAGTATTAAATTTCTTGTTTAGTTTTTCAAATTATTTTTCAAGTCTTCCATATTATGCTATTGAAATGATCTCATATTTTTCATGCATTTTACGGATAATAGCACACACAAACAAACATGGTTTCGCTTGTTTATATTCATAAATAAACACGGTTTTATTTGTATTGTTGAAATGATCTAACAAGAAATGTGTAGAATGTGTTTGTGATTGTGTTACAGATTTTTGCAGCAAATGATGGCCGATCATCAGCTGAGCAAAGTACCTAACCAGAGAATCTGTTCTTCAAGTCTGCAGAATTTACCGAGCTAGGATTCCTCCTCCTAGATCTTCTGAAGCATTTAAGTATAGAGAGTTGGAAAATATGTTCCTGATCATTCCCAAAAGACGCACACGAAGAGAGGGAGCATACAAAAAGGGGGAGCCTGTGAGATGAAAGATCTTCAGCAACAGATCATCAATCTAGGGGGAGATTGAAGATCATTTTTTGTTTGACTTATCGGAGCTGAAGATGATATAAGACGTTGATAATGATACACTAAGGGGGAGTATTGTTGGGTCTGAAAATGATAGTCTTTATTATCAATACAGTCAAAGTCAATAAAAGTTAACGTCACGGTCAAAGTCATCTGAAAAGTCAAACAGACACGTTCGAGAAGAAGAACCGAGACGAGCCGTTGAAGATATATTTGACTAGGAGTTTTATTGTTAATAAATATATTTTGTGTCAACAAAATATATCTAATCTTGTTTTAGTCATTTTTATGTTTTATTTGTATTTTTCCTAATTAGTTTAAGTCTAGGGGCTTAATGTGTCATTAATGAATATTATATTCACTATATATAATTAAGTTGTTATTAGGGTTTGTGAGCTTGGAAGAGCTAGATTTGAGGGTTTCCATGTAAACAACATCTTATGCAAATCAATATGGATGAAATGGGGGGGTTTTTCATTGATGTTCTTGAGTGTTCATCCAAGTTCTTCATATTTTATCATTTTGATCCAAATCTATGTTGTTATTTGATTGATTCAAGTGCTCTTGGGGCAAACACCCTCCCCATTTTCTTAAGAGCTCTCGTAACTTCGTCTACTGTGATGCTTCTACAATAAAACTTATTTTGTTGTGTTGTTTGAGTTGTTTGATCGATCTCTGTTTGTTGATTAGGGTTCCTTACATTGAAAAGGTTATTGAAGTAAATTTTCCATCTCACCTTGATGTCTCTCTCCTTCACCAAGACCTTTCCATCCTCAGCCTTTATAAACTTCACCATTTTGAAGTCATGTCTTCTACTTTCTATTGCTTTGGCAATCTTAAACATGTCATGTTCTCCTTTTTTTGTATCTAGTCGCTTGTACATCCTCTCATAAGATGTGTTCTTTACCTCTGACACTGACTTTTTCGCCTCTTGTTTGGCCTCCTTGTATTTATCTTTTAGATCTGGTCGTTCTTTCTCATTATTACAGTGTAAAAGCTCTCTAAAGCTTTGTTGTTTAATTCTTATCTCTCCTGTACATCTTCGTTCCACCACCAGGGTTCCTTATGACCGATTTTCCTACTTATTGTAAGTCCAAGAGTTTCTTTAGCTGCTTGAATGACTCTAGTGGCCATAGCCTCCCATTTTAGGTTTGCATCTTCCTGTGGCCCAGCCTGGATCATTGGTATGACCTTATCTTTAAAGACGGTCATTTTTTCGTCTTTGAGCTGGCCCCATCTAATCGTAGGTCTAATTCTCTTAGTTGGTTCTACAATTGCTCTCTTCATGCTTAGATACACCACCAACATATGATGTTAAGTCACTACTGTCTCGCCCTGGATTGCCTTACAGTCCTTCCATGAGCTACGGTCTTCTCTTCTCATCAGCAAATAGTCTATCTACGTGTGTCTCCTACCGCTGCTAAACGTGATTAGATGCGTGTCTCTTTTCTAAAACAACAAATTTATAACGCCTAGGTGATGCGCTAATGCAAAGTCAAGGAGCTCCTTGCCGCCGTCATTCCTAAGACAATATCCAAAGCCTCCACGCACTAATGGGAAGTGATCATTATCCTTACCTATATGCCCATTAAAATCTCCTCCTATGCATACTTTTTCTTCTCGAGGTATGTCTCCCATAACTTAATCTAAACTCTCCCAGAACTTCTTTCCTTCCGCTTCCCCTAATCCAACC
Organism: Flaveria floridana; assembly: GCA_018326465.1. NCBI lineage: Eukaryota > Viridiplantae > Streptophyta > Magnoliopsida > Asterales > Asteraceae > Flaveria > Flaveria floridana. The sequence goes on along the minus strand of BJCO01673085.1, from coordinate 2,928 downwards.
TGTGGTGCGTACGCACTAACTACTGCCACTACTTCATCCCCTGTTACTATTCTTAACATCATAAGTCTATCATCATATCTTCTCACCTCCACCACATTATCTTGAAGTTCTTTAGCAACTAGGAAACCAGTCCATTTTTTGTTCCATCTGATCTTGAATACCATAGTTTATACCCGTTGCACTCTTTTGCTCTCCCACTCTGCCATCTAGTATCCTGAAGACACGCTATCTGTACCCTACGTCTCTTCAGCACGTTTAATAACTCTAATAACTTACTAGTTAATGAACCTACATTCCACGATGCCAATCGTAATCTATGACCCTTTTTCCCTGTAGTTGCACTTCTCGTCACCGAACATGATCTCGGGGCAACATAATGACTCCTCCTATCTATTTTACCGCACTAACCCACTGTAACAAAAAATACCAGACAAAGCCCACAAATACAACCACTATTGACGGATAACACTATAAAATAGAAGTGTATCACTTACAATACACAATCAAGGGCAGTCACCCACAAGAAGTAAAATAGCACACAAGTGATGCACAATCAGGTCACAAGAAAGCAGAAACAGCACAAGAATAGGGGATGACTCTCCCTATTTAAAACCAGATACTGGTACTCCTAACCAAGCCAAACAGTCTACTCATAAATATAAAAGTAAACAAGAAGAGCAGCAGCGATGGAACGATCTCACCAGTTGCACACCCAAGTTTCGCCTGTAGGATCAGCCGAAGAAGAAGAACGCCGCTTGTGAAAGTAGTTTCCTCACCAAACCCTAATCGTCAGTCAAACTCCAAACCCCCAAATCAAGAGAGTTCTTCAGATGCCGTGATTCAAAACCTTAAGGTCAAAGTTGAAGCTTTGACCAGGCGAGCTAATGTTTCAAAACTGATTTATAGGAGTTAATTGATTATTCTTGATTACAAACAGAGATAGCAAGCACAATCAACAACCAAATAGAATCAGACAAAACAGACACAAGCACATAACAACTAAACCTCACCAGTAACCAGATACCCAGTCAATAAGATGACTGGCTAGGTATGAATGAGGAAGCTGACTTATAGAGAAACACACTCAGGCACACTTGTGGAACAGAATACAACCAAATAGCAGCGAGAAATAACAAAAAATAGCACGTATTAATGCAACAAGCAACACAGGGTATGACTCTCCCTATGAACAATCAGTGTTGGTACTCCTAACCCAACCAAAAGTACCTAGAGCAGAGAATAATCGTGAAAATTAAAATGATGCAGAGGGATCAGAAAGATCTCACAGTAAAAGCACCTACTTAGAGTATACCAAGAAGATTTATCAAGACCAACTTCCACACATCAGCAGAAGCACCACCTTGATTCTGAAGAAAGCCAAAAACCGAAGGATTGAAAGACACAACTAAACCGATTACAACCACTAGAACACAGATTTGCAACAATAAGTGGCATATATGAACCAAAAACCCGCAAAAATCCTCTTTCCGTAAACAAACCGATCAAATTTCCTCGGGGAAGACAAACATTTAAAAATGATATAATCTCTAAAATAACTAACAAAACATTTAAAAATTATTTTGTAAAGTAGTGAATGAAAATTGGAGTGAGAAAACAAGAAAGTCCTAAATTACATTAATTTGTAAAATAATTTTTCAACTATAATATTTTTTAAATAAAATTTTGAGTAAATTACAAATTTTATCCTTTAGGTATATCTAAAATTGATCCTGTACTTAAACTTTGATAAGTACACTAAGTGTCATTCATTTAAAAATTAATCACGCTTTATGTCCTTTCTATTAAAAAAGTTAACTTTTTCAGTTAATTTTTTATAAAAGACCATTTTACCCTTACCTCTTAAAGGCTGAATCTGACTAATTTTTTATTTTTTTGTTCTTATTTTATTTACTTTACTTCTCTTTAATTTTTTCTCTTTTCTAACTACTTTTATTTTAATAAACTTATTTTCTTAATGGTTACTTTGCCCTTAACCTTTAAAATGACGAAATGTGTTATCATTAATCTTTTATTTTTTTTCTTTATTTTTTAGTTTTATTTTATTTACTTTTATTTATTTTTAGACCCTTTTGTTTAATAAATAATCATAAATATTAGTAATAATTTAGTTTTCTTTTTTTATAAAATATAACTTTATTTACAGATTTTTATTTTCTTATATTTGTTTTTCATTTGTTCAATTTGTTCATTACCTTTATAATAAAACTAATAGAAATTAGACAACTAGATTTTTAACTTTTTTGGTATAATATTTTTTAGTCATTTCATGTTAGTTGGTTTATGGTTTATATTCAAAACCAGTTGGAGAAAGTAAGATTTTGGTTTATGATATAAATTTTTAATTTTTCGTATTCAATCAAATGGTTTTTTTAAATATAAATATAGCGTGATAGCTCGTAGCTTTTAAAAATAAATTATACTAAAAGGTTACTAAACAACTACTCGGAGTTTTTAAATAAACAATCATTTTTTTATCAAATGGTCTTTTATTCAATGTTTTATTTAAAATGTTAATAATAATATTTTTGTTGGGTTCAACAATTGGATAAACTGAAGCTTTCCAAATCACAATCACACCCGACTGAAGATCTCATTGTACAAGTTCAGAGACCAAGTTGATTACAACAAAAACAACTATACATGTTGGACCAAAAGAACCAATGAGCCAAGATCAGGAAAACCTCTAAGTCCCACATGTCATTTCAACAACAACTGCTGAAGACTCTCATCAGCTGTTTTGACAAAGTCTGAAGAATCAAAGTCTGAAGATCAAAGATCTGAAGTACAACAGCTGAAGATTCTAAAGTTCTGAAGATAAGTACTGAAGTCTGGAGTACTGAAACATACAAGTACTGAAGACTTCAAGTACTGAAGACAAGTACTGAAGATCAAAAGCTGAAGGACTGA
>BJCO01673084.1:0-15373 GCA_018326465.1 Flaveria floridana | reverse complement strand
GTTAAAGATAGACAAAGAACAAATGAAAGACAGTGAATGAATGATAGTTAAAGACAGTGAATGAATGAAAAAAAGAATGAGAAAAGAAGATAATAATAATATTATCTATGTGTACGTATGATGCGTGATAGCCTAAAGTAAAGAAACGGTTTTTAATGAAAGTAAAGTATGTTTAATTATAAAACTAGAACTCACTCAGCAACGCTGAATTTTTATGTGTTTCCAGTTGGCAGGTGAGGTTGCTGAGGATGGCACGAGGCGGTTACTCAGCTCTTTTGGGATGACATTATTTTGTTTAATGCTTTTGTGATGTAATACAACAATAGATATTTTATAATTGATGTACTTGTATTAACTGACAAAAGCATTTATAGTAAATTGAAAGTTAATTCAAAGTTTCCGCTGCATGATTTTTATTAAGTTAATGCAAATATATGTTTTATGTGCGATGATAGACCAACTGTGAGGTGCCCGGGAATGGGGCCTTACATCTTTAACTATTAACATGCATGTTAGCTAAAAACCTAATAGAAAGTTGACGTTACATGTTTCCATAGGACTTTCATTAAGTAAGGAAGTGTTTGAATTACCCGATCACTATGACTTGATAATATTACTAATTTTCCCCCTTTTATAAGAGATATCTATTTTCATTGCAAAATCATCTCTATTTTTTCTCATATCTTCAATGCATCAAGTAGCTTATATTTTCTAACTCCTATTTTTCATCATTAACTAAAAATTTGTAGTCACTAATTCGACCTACATCGATGTCGCTTTTCACTTTTCATGCTTATTACCTTGATAGTAATTGTGAATACAGAAACTAATTGTTCTAAGATAAAGAATCCAAGCTTACTTTTCATCATTAGATCATGATTGGTAAAATACATTCATTTGAAACCCAACAATTTTGTTTCAATTTGTGTGTTTTAATCCCTTTCGTGTCGTGGAAATCATTCAAGCAAATGAAAACTAAGATGAAACCCAACAAGACGCAATGAGAGTTGTAAACAAATTGTAATTTACATATAACAAAAACCCACCGCGTCCCATGGACACTTTTGCTATTAGCCTGCATGACAATTTAAATCTATAAGAGTAATGACATTAATATACTATACCGATGCTATGAATAAGAAAACTAGTAGGTAGACGTTAAAAGGATTGAATAAAGAGTAAGATTAAAAAGAATGATTTAAAAAGAGTATGTATTCACAATTGTTTAAGCGTTGTATAAACATATAATCAAAAAGAATGATTTAAAAAGAGTATTTCCACTCTGATCAAGCTTTGACATTAAAAGGATTGAATAAAGAGTAAGATTATACTTGAAAAGAAATAAATGGAAAATACGAAAAGTTAGACCGGGGTTCCAATCCTTCGAGATGGGTCAGGAGTGCAGGATCGCTAGGGTTGTCTGTAAACTAAGAGTGTAGGATCCTTCAGGTTGTCTACTATTCGTAAGTTATGACACGTCGGGATTCGGTCGGCCGAGGCGCCTTTAACCTACCCACCTTCATGTCGTGAGACTTGGAGTGGTATATATATTGACGGATATTTCCCTAAGTGTGAGGGTGTTAGTAAGATTTGATTTGATAAGCAATTTCACTACACACATGTGGTTATATTGTCTAACTTTTTAGAGCCGGTGGTTATGACAAACCAACAACGTTGTTCCTGACGTGCTTTAGGTCTTGATGCAGGGCTAGGAAGTGTCGGGAGGTATTTGCTAAGTCAAGGAGACTTAGCGGTTAGAAGATGTCGACTGGATTAAACATGCCTGGGGTTGCGTGCTTAATTTATGTTTATACTCAAATGCGATGGACACGTGGATTTATATAATACTGTTAAAGTTTTAATTTAGTCTAGTTTTGATAGTCATGAATGTAAGTGTTTCGTTATTTGTTGTAGTGATACAAATAATAATTTGCTCTGTTATTAATAACTTCTGTTAAAACTATTACGATTTTACTATTTAAGCACTAGATAAAAAAAGCCAGCCGCATCACGTAGGACATTTTATTAATTATATTATAAGTAATGCAGATGAAAGCTAGAAATGATGGTAAAATTTTAGTTTGAGAAATTTACTATACTTTAAAAATCAAACAACATACTCTTAAAGCATAACATACAACCCTAAAATGCATGACAGCTTCTGGGCATTTGATTGCTTTTGCTTTGAATTATTATTTTATTATTATAATTAATTTTAATTCTATTTTATTCTTTTTTCTATAACTTAAAAAACTTAATATTTTCATAAATTTTAAATACATCAGTGAAACATATTTATTTTTATCCACGCAACACGCGAACGAAACAATAATATATGTTCAACAGTAAAAGCGAAAAATATAAACACAGCACATTTTATGAAACTAAAAAATCTATATTTTTGTCACACCAAAAGAGTGGTGAAGTGTTGAAAGTCAGTCTTGATTTTATAGTATAATAATAATGGTGCAATAACTCCCTCCATAAATTATTTCAACAAACAAAAACAATCAAAAAAAACAAAACCCACTACCATCACCATCTATCTCTGAAGTCTCTCTGTAATGGAGGTGGAAAGCAGCGCAGGTGCACATTCAAGGTTGGATCTGAAGACGAAATCAGCAGCGTTTTCTGTGTACTCGGATCCTTCAGTCAGCCACATGGGCGCCTTTCAGCCTCCGTCTCCGGCGACCCCTTCTACTCCCTCCGACGCCGCTGCTATGAAGCTCCAGAAGTACTACAGAGGTTATCGCACCCGTCGACTCCTAGCAGATTCTGCTGTTGTTGCAGAGGAGCTCTGGTACTCCATTCAACAATTTCCTCTTTCTTTCTTTCTTTCTTTCTTTCTTTCTTTCTTTCTTTCTTTCTTTCTTTCTTTCTGTTTTTCTTTTAACCAATGACCCTTAACCCAACACCAACATTTTATACGTTATTTTTTTTTAATTATTAATTAATTTGTACAAAAGTCAATGAGAATTTATTGTTGAATTTTTGAAGGTGGCAAGCGATTGATTTCGCCAGATTAAATCATAGCACAGTTTCCTTCTTCAATTTTGACAAACCTGAATCAGCAGCTTCTCGCTGGACCAGAATCTCTTTGAACGCTTCTAAGGTATGTGTCATGTGTCGTCATTTGTGTATATATATATATATCAATCAACCAACCAACCAACCAACCAACCAAACAAACAGATGATCGAAGGAAGATCATACGTCGTTATGATTTTGATTGGTGTATATATATAAAAGTTAGCTGTTTATTGGGTCAAATTTGTAGTCTTGTGTTGTGGCAGGTGGGTAAGGGTTTGTCACTTGATTGCAAAGCTCATAAATTGGCCTTTCAACACTGGATTGAAGCTGTAAGTCTTGCATTTATTATATTTTAACTTTTTCTTTCTTTATATATGTCTGTGTCTGTGTCTGTGTGTACATACATATTTTTCAGATCAAATACCATTTTTTTATTTAAAAAAAGGTGTGAAATTAATATAAACGCTTGATTCAGAATTTAAGATAAATAAAAATTGCTAACCAGAACAAGACGGATAAAAGGGGTTGTTTACTTTTAATCTAATTTCATATGTATGTATATTTTTAAAATGGTGTGAATCATACAAATCAATCTAAACACTTGACCTAGATAAATGAATGTCTAAAACGTGACGTTGGCAATTTCGTAATTAACAGGAACAAGAGGGAACACATACAACTTTTATATATGTATGATTTTTGAATATTTTAGCATAAAATGAACCATTTAATTAATTTTAATTTGCGTATAGTATCACTAAACTTTTGTTTTCTTAAATGTCCTTTTTTTATTTAATTTGTTGTATCGTACATAAAGGTTGCGTGACTTATGTACATAATCCTGAGCGATTATTGATATTATACCACGTATTGTATAGTTCTTTGATCGAGCTTCAAGTATGACTTTTGGAATAATTTCAGATCGATCCGAGACACCGTTACGGGCATAGCTTGCACATTTACTATGAAGAGTGGTGTAAAGCTGATGCTGGCCAGCCTTTTTTCTATTGGTATGTATACCCTTTATAAATTCAAATATACCTTACAAATTAATTCTGCTGCTAATTTATTTTGTAACAGTATTTTTAGTTTGTCTGGTCATATAAAGATGAATAGTTATGTCCTCCACGTTATGAACAATAATATATAATGACAAACGAAATGTCAGGAACCACATGTTACACATTGCCATCTTTACATAGTGTAGTCTGGAGTTATGTTACGACCCCACATGTTAAAGTTGAAAGTTGGGGGGCCATGGTGGTCAATTTTGTCGATTATGGTTGTTATATGATCATTAGATTTAAAATAAATAAGAAGGATGTGGAAGTATAAGATACCTTTATTGGAAATGGTTTTTATCATGTGATGGGGATGTATGCATGTACGTTTTATCGTGTAACTACACCTATACGTACCTACTAAATTCAGCTTGCTTAAAGTTGGTTGTGAACTTAAGACTAAAATGATCATTTCTTACTAACAACAAGGTTGGTTATCCAAGGGTAGGATGAATTGATAAATTTGCAATGTTAGCAACAACCAAACATATATACCCAGTAAGTAAAGTCACGCATATAGCAGATGGTAGAAACTAATTAGGGATTCACGAACGAGAACTGAAAGTCAGAGTAAATGTGTAGATGGTAGAAAACTAAGAGAACTGTTTAACTTTCATACATTTCATGGCGCGCAGGTTGGATGTTGGAGATGGAAAAGAGGTTGATCTGAAAGAATGCCCGAGATCAAAGCTTCGACAGCAGTGTATCAAGTATCTCGGACCCGTATGTTCTTTTTGATGATGATGATCTATATATAAATATTTCACATGATGATTTTATAAAAATACAATTAAGATTGTTAATGTAATTAACAGAAAGAGAGGGGGCATTACGAGTACATCATCGTTGAAGGAAAAATCATGCACCGTCAAACCCAACTCCTCCTTGATACAAAAAATGGAGGAAAATGGATTTTTGTAATGAGCACCTCTAGGAGGCTGTACGTTGGCGAGGTTAGTTTCAGCAAATTAAAAAAACACCATATCGTTTGTTTGTTTGTTTGTTTTATGGGACACTGGCGGATGGTTAAAGCTTTGTTTTGTTGCAATTAGCAGAAAAAGAAAGGAAGTTTTCATCATTCGAGCTTTCTTGCTGGAGGAGCTACTTTCGCTGCTGGAAGGCTCCATGTTGAGGAAGGAGTACTCAAGGTACAAACAATTGTAGATTGAGGTGGAAAGAAAGTTAATTATTAATTTAATTAGTCAAATGAAAATATTATGCTAAGTGATACTAATTTCCCATATAGCATAGGGAACAGAAAAATGTAGTGTTTTGTCAAGTGCTGGATTGATTTTTGATGGCATATATGGTTCATCTTGGTCAAATTTGAACATTGTTTATATACATATTTTAACTATATTTATTTCATGATGATGTAAGTTACCTAATCCTTTATTTAGTTCTTACCTAATTGCCAGCTAACGTTATATATATATTATTATTATTATTATTATTGTCATCTGCAGACTATTTCTCCTTATAGTGGACACTACCGTCCAACGGAGGAGACCCTAAACTCATTGTTATCATTTCTCAAGGAAAATGGTGTTGATCTCGACACAGTTGATGTATGCATCCTCATTTACCTCCATTTGATTTTACTTCCAATTAAGTGTCATATGATCAGAATAGGGGTAAATATTTAGAAAGAAAGAAATAAAAATTAAATTGAACTAGTTAATTGTGATCAGATTCAAAAGGCAAATGAAGATTCTGAAGCATATGAAGACAAGGGTACAACTAAAGACGGGCTAAAACCTGAAAGTAATGATCACGAGGAGGAAACATTGTTTTCTGAAGCGGTCGAGAAGAAGAAGGCGACGAGTTACAAAAGGAGTCTGTCGGGGGGTCTACGCAGCCCCAAGTCAGAGGTGCCGAAGAAAGCGATACTAGAGAGGATCAATTCAAAGAAGGCTGCCCGTTCATACCAACTAGGAAACCAGCTCTCACTTAAGTGGTCAACGGGGGCCGGACCGCGAATCGGTTGCATCGCAGACTACCCAATTGAACTCAGGCTGCAGGCTTTGGAGTTCACCAACCTCTCTCCAAAGCCCACCAATAACAACTCCAATGTTTGGCCTTCACCTAAACCTAAACCTGCTGCTTAATGTCCGTCACTACAAATTAAGGTGGCTTGTAAATTCTGTATTTGATGATCATATGGAACTCAACTTACTTTTCTAGTTTGGATTATTACTAAAACTAATCCTTATTAATAAATAAAACTTATATAATATCATGATAGTGATATGATTCTTGATCGATGCTCTGTTTGTTTTATTCTAAATGATATTTTAAATAACTTGTCTCTTTAATTTGATGATCCCCTTTGCATTATTGAGTTTAATAAATAACTTAAATTTTTTTTTTTAAAAATACACGTTTTAATTTTGCGACTAAATTAATACCACGCTATCACTAATTGTATTTTGTAACTTAGTCACCAAATTTAGATATAGGAAATTGAAGTTTTGTAATATTAATAGTAAAGGAGTTTGTACACTTACATCATTAACTTGTTTCATATTCACCGATAAAATAAGGATTGGTGTTTGAAATCGTTTTGCAACTTATCTTCAGGGAACATATGTTCGCATGATAACCCTGTCATTGTATGCTATATATTTCATACTTTATAGTCATATTAGTAGTCTTATACGAGTGTATCACACGAATTCCACGTAAAAAATACGGTTAATGACGATGACAAAAAGGATTACAGTTATGGGTCTACCTTTCTCGGGTACATATAAAAACATCAAATCAAATGTATCTTTTATCATTTACTTTTATCATGATTATGATGGAATATTGTTAAAATCAACCCAAAATGACAGGCGAGGCCATAAACGGCCGTTTAAGATAGGACTATACGAGCAGTGGCGGAGCTTGAACATTCCTGTAAGTGGGGGGCGGGGGCGAAATTAATTTTTTTAGGGGGACGAACTCGATATTTATATAAAATTTTACATTACCGGACAAAAAATTTATACTAGCAGAACAAAATTTAACACTACCGACGGAGAAAAGAGGTGAGGCACCCTCCCCCACACCCTCGTCTCCACTATCCTCCACCAATGTATACGAGTCTACCCTCCTTGTGTACCTATAATTCATTTCTTTCGCTACCTACAAATAACTAGCCACTTTTTTAAATAAATTCCCGAATGGAGTCTTTGATCTACAAAGTGAAGAATTCATCAAGGAAGTTAAATCACAATGGATTAAATGTCTTTAATTTCACATCTTGACGACATGGTTTTCGTCAATTTAAAATATTTTAATATATATAAATATCCTGATAACATATGTTAACTAATCCTTTATCTAGCTAGTTTCTTATCTAATTGACTGGTGACATTATTTTTGTTTTATTCTTGTTTTCTTCATTTCCAGCCTATAGTGGACACTACCGTCCAAAACTAAAGTGACCTCCAAAAATACATGTTATCAATGCGATATAATAATTTAATTTGTGAATTAAATGATTTATAATTTTATTAGGTTGAAGTTCTCTTTTAAAGACTCTCTAAACCTTTTATTTGGTGAACACTATTTTATAAGTTTATCTTTTTTTAAAGACCTCTCACGTCTAATTCTCCATATATATCCGTATCTCAATTAAATAATACATATTTCTTTTAGAATTATTTCGATGCAACTGTATGATCTATGTTTTGATGTAGGTCTACTAGTGAAGTAAGTAGTTGCTAAACAGTCCAAACTCCTCAAACGTGCACTGAATAACTTTCAACAAAGTGAAATGATTGGATTTTCACTTCAAGTTCTAGGGTAGGGTGTCAGAATTTTATTATATAGAAGATTCATAAAAATGAAGAATAGCTTTTAACCCTGACTATGGTTCCATAAGGTATAGTTTCTCTTCTATGTAACTACATATTAATCTTCTTGTTGTAAATGGATTACTGATGATAAGTCATAAAATTGTCTCTTTGACCGCTCACTTCTAACAAGGCTCTCTTTTGGATAATAAAATCCTCTAGACTAAAAATAAATTTTTCATGTAAGTCTATCATCGGTATTAGCCGTGATAGAGTAAAAGGTTTCAAAATATTCTTTAATTTTTGTGTTCCTGATCTGCTTGCTCGGATTAAGTCATCCCAAATAGTAAGTTTGTGGTTCCACAAGAAAGACTACAAGGTACTAAGGTTAGAATGTGCTACTGTTTCATATACTATGGGTATAGCATTGAGGGTTTAGGAAATGACATAGATGTAAGGAGTGCTAATTTTATATGGGTTTGTATCTTCATTTAAGTATTAAGAAGTTGTTTCTCCATATCAAATAACTCCAACACTTTAGATTTAGCTTTAAAGAGATCGAGGATTTGTGATCCTTCTTTAGCAAAAATGGCACTAAGAGGGTCACATGTAAAATGATTGATTTAGGGAATATAATAATTAGGGATTGAAGGGGATAATTCTTTGTGAAGGATGTAAGTGTATAGTTGGTTGGGTTTTGATGTTAATGACATCCTTCAACACGATTGATAGAAGAAGAACAAAAGAGAGAATAGACACCATAACAAACTACTTGTTTATTCTGTTATTACGGTTAAGTAGGTGCAATCACAAACATATTTACACTTTCAGTCCTTCTACAAGAAACAAGTAACAAATAGTCCCTCTAATTCTAAAAAAGGACAATGTACTCTATATGCCGTAAAAATACTCCCCCCTTCGTAAAAAGTTCTTGTCCCCAAGAATACCATAACTAGATAGCAAAAGAGGGAAATCGAGGTTGAAAATCATTTACGAATTCCCATGTAGCTTCCTCCCAAGCCCGACCCTGCCAATGCACCAAAAAGTTGACTAGAGCACAATTTCCTTTGTTCACCATCTTATGATCAATAATGGCTAGAGGAATTGTAGACACCGATGCAGGAGTGGGTAAAGGCAATACAATCGAATGAATTCCATAGGTGCAGGAGCGGTTATGGTTATGCAACAGTTTCACAGTTGGAGAATATCACACTTACTAGGTCAAATAGGAAACCAGGTAAAGAAACAGAGAACAAACAAGTAAAGAACTTAAGAGCACAAGTATTGGTTTTCAAGAATGATGTATATTTCTATCAAGTAATTTTACAAATGTTACAATGCTTAGTCCTAAAACTGATGTAACACCTGAAAATTTTATCATTTAAAAGAAAGAAAAGAAATAAGAAAGAAAAGAAAATAAAGATATTTTGTAAGAAAAGAAAAGAGGCCAAAGTTGAGTGGTTAAAAGTGTAAAAAGGACAAAATAATAATATTATTTTGTTTAAAGTGGGCATGGCCTCCCACTTCTCTGCTCATATCAACTGTCTCGACTTTTAGAGAGAGAAAGCAGAATATCTTCGACATTTATAGGGAGAAAGAAGTTGAATTCAGATAAGGTAAGCAAATTTAGTATAATTGGTTCGGTTTTTATTATTTTTGGCCATAAAACCGGTTTCTACATGTCCTTATGTGTTTATATGTGCTCGGGTATGTGTTTTTGGACATGTCTAGGTGTTAGAAACTTCTGAAAAGTTCAAGTCGAATGAGTTAAGCTTGGAAGCATATGTCTTAGAAAGTCCAAGTATATGTGATGCGCCCAAACAGTGTACTTGTGCGCCCAAATAGTAGCCATGAGCCTAGAAAATGCCTTAGAATTTCTAAGTGTAAAGCTCATGCGCCCAAACAGTGGCTCATGCGCCTAAGTGTTGCTAAAATGCCCAAGTGTAGGGTGAAATGCCCAAATAGTGCCCATGCGCCCAAGAGGCTCATGCGCCTAAGTGTTGAAATGCCTAAGTGAGGCTCATGAGCCTGCATAGTGGAGAAACGCCCAAACAGTCCTCATGCGCCCAAATAGTGCTCATGCGCCCAAAGACTTAGAAAATTTTCCTGAATTTTTAGAAAAACAGAATTTTAGGGTTTGATCCTAGTTTGACTTATGGACTATTTAGGCTTATTTTAAGCATGAATATGTGAGAGTTATGGATAGAATATGTTTAATGTCATGATGAATGTATGATATGCATATGTGCATGATGTGTTATCTTTTAATGATTTTCAAAACGTGTGTGTGTATATATATATATATATATATATATTATAATATACGTTAAGTATTATGTTATGACCTTACATAGTATGATGGATGTATGAATGAATGTAAAGTATAACATAAAGATGTGAAAGATAACAAAAATGAAAAGTGAAACGTAATAAAGGAAAGAAAAGGCTTGCAAGCAGATTAAAGGAGGGTCACAACTCTTTGAGAGTTGTCAGCGCAACTGTGTGTATATAGTGTGTGATTTTAGCTAACCCATGAGGGTTCACACACAGGGGGATCAGTCTTGGTGGCTGATCCATAGTACGAAACGGGATCCTTGTCATTCGACCCCGGGCTTTGTGCCAAGATATGATACGACTTTGTGCCAGATAGAAATGAGGCTTTGTGCCCGGAATGGTGGCTTTAGGCCATGATAGGGGGGGGGAGAGTGAAAGATAAAGATAAAGTACGAAATGAACGATAAAGATAAAGTACGAAACGAGCGAAATGATAAAGTACGAAACGAACGAATACATGTGATAATGAATGAATATGTGCGAGAGTAAAGAAAGTATTTTTATGAAAAGAGTATTTTCCTGTATGAAATGTATAAAGTATTTTAAATACATTAAAACTAGAACTTACTTAGCAACGCTGACTTTTATGCATTTTCAGTTGGCAGGTAATGGTTCCTAAGGATGCACGCGGGAAGGCTACTTGGCGGGGCAAGACTGGCATCTATTCACGCATATTATTATTGTTGTTTTGTAGTGAAATTAAAGGATGTTTTCTTTTGTAGTTTAACGATATTGTATTGCATAACAACAGTAATTATTGATAAAATGAATGGCTTTTATTAAAGAATTCCGCTGTGATATTTTATGAAATATATATTATTACGTATGTTTAGTGCTATGAATGATCAACCGTGAGGTCTCCGGGAACGGGACCTTACAACTGGTTACATGAGGTACTTTATACTACATCATATAGCCGACCATACTTTGAAGGCTAACTGGATACTAATCTAGACAACAAGATCAGTGTAAAGTCAAAAGGCAGATTGCCTTTTAACATGTGACTGTGACATGTCATAGCTCACATCCTATTTTATTACAAAAAGATAAAAGTACAAGAATGGAAAGTTATAGACATAAACATCATAATGTACAGTTATCAAAAATATGAACATAATCACCAACTTGTATAAGTTGGTGAGTCTTTAGAGGTGGCGGCAGAAAGTTGTTCAACTTTTGACAAAAGTGTGTCAGGGACACATGTCTTTAAAGTCTTTGGAGGAAATCAGTTTTCAGTTTTCGGAAGACTTTGTCTTCAAGATTTAGAAGACTTTGTCTTCAAGCTTTGTAAGACTTCACTTTTGGCTTCAGAAGATTTCTGTATTTGGCTTTAGAAGATTTGACACTTAGTAACATTTCTTTATGCATGGTCAAATCTTTTGAAGTAACTTCCGTGTACTTCAGTTGCATGCTGAGAGATCTTTGGTTAGCATCAGCCTCTAAGATAACTCTTAAAAACTCCCCCTAGGCTGATGCTATCAAAACTTATGGAATATTATGAGTCTTGATACTTCACTTGTTTGTATCCATTATTAGAATCAGAGCCATTCCTCTCTTCATCAGTTGGTCTAGATTCTTTAGTCTCTCATAGTATCTCCTGATGTCCAAGAGATCATAAGCAGGGAGGTCAAGTATGTTCTGTAAGATGAATACTTATGGACCTCCTTAATCTCTTATGACATACCATCTGTCTGGGTTTGGAGAGTATACCCAAGACAAGATGGGTCTCTCAGTAGCTAAATGCTCTACTTGTAATGGAGTTAGTTAAGAAGCTTCTTTTGATTCACCCTCAGGATGTCCTGACTCATCCTAAGGTGTAGAGTTGGATGCCTTAGACTTCTTCTTGTTCTTTGATGTTAAATCTCTTATAATAGCCGTCCCTTTCCTTTTTCTATACTTTAACTGAGATGGTTGGTCTTGATCACCTTGTATTCCTTCTTCATCCTTATCAGTTTGGTCCTTCCCCTTTATATGTTTAGATGAAAGGTTCAGGACCCTTCTGTGTGTCAAAAGATAAAGCTGGCTATGGATGAGCACTAGGTTTAGGTTGTGTTATCTGTTGGGGTTCAACATTGGCCTCAGCTTTAGGTGTAGTTTGACTTAGTGGAGAATGCAAGTCTTGAAGCTCACCCCTCTTGATCTTTTGCTTGATCACCATGATGTGCTCATCCATTATGGATAGAGACATGGGACCAAGCCTTATTCCGGAGAACCCATACAGCTTCAAGAAGCTGACCATCTTTTGTCTGTCCTCAGACTTATTCTTGTTAGCTTTGATTGTCACCCTTGATCTTTGAGCTTCCTCCTTCATCTTTCTCTTATAATTTTTTCTTTCTTTGATGACTTCTTGTTTAAGATGCTTGAGATATTCAAACTCTATGTAATCATAAGATAGGGGGAGCAAAGCTATTACCTGATAGAGACCTGTGACACTCAAGTAGGTAATCATATTTTTTCTGTCTTGTTCTCTACCTACTTGAGCTTCTTCCTTAATAGCCACAACATCTACTTTAGGCCTTTCTTGAACTGGAGAGAAGATAGGGGCTTTATATAATCACATTTTCTTTCTTTCTTCTTTGATCTTGAGGAGCAAATCAGCATCCTCAGACTTCTTCCTCTCTCTTGACACCTTAGCGTCTACCAGTTCTGTTGGATCTATTAAAGGCTGGTGCAACCAAAACAACACTTAGAAGAAATTCTGTACAGCTAAGAGAAGTCCTTCGAAGGCAAAGCTGCAATTTCCGAAGCTTACATAGTGATCTTTCGAAGAGCTTCCGAAGACTCAACTCAGTCTTTCGAGACTTAGAAGATGTTCTTCCAAAGTAGATACTTAGAAAATTGAAGATAAAGTCTTCCGAAGACAAAGCCTCGGAAGAAGCTGAAGTCTTTCGAAGTATAAATGGTTCGGAAGAACTTATTCTTCCAAAGCCATTTACACTTCGGAAGAATCACAGTATGAACCAGTGGACAAAGCATGGTCCGACTGACACTTGCTGCCTACTCTGATTCTCTGCAAAACTCTTTCCATGTTCATGTGGTTGACCTTACTTTTGTCCACTGTTCACCATTCCTTATCTAGTACAGCTGCCACCTTTAGTTGGTGACCAAAAGGTAAGTCATTGACCTATCATGACTACCTTATCTTAGATAATACTTTATCTAAGATACCCTATCTCTAGCAATGTATTATTTGTTTAGAAGTAAGTCCCATCATGTTATGACATCCGTCACCAAAAGGAGCGTCAATTAACGTAGCACTTGTTAGCCTTCTTGAATACTCAAGAGTAACTCATAACCAAGTTGCCTTAGTTTCAATTTTTTTTCCCTAACTATGTGAATTATCCCAAGTGCACATAAAAACCTAAACGTTAAACACTTAATGAAACATTTCCCCTACTAGCATTACTAGCATAAATACTATGGTTATTATCATTCTCACAATTACTATTATCATTATTGTTATTGTAGTTATAATTGTTATTAAAACCATTATAAGAATTATTACCATTAGTAAAATCATACTAATTAACGTGCTATTATTAAAGCAATTAACAAAGTTAAGAGTCAAAGTGTAATTAGGCAAATTAGGAAGGGAAATAAGTGAACTAAGTACAGGGACTAAATTTGCTAAACCTACAAACTTGAAAAGGGTATAAAACCCCCCCTTTTTACACCTTATCCATTTTATCCAAAACCCTAACCATCACCAATCGCCCCTCCCTCTCTCGGCTCCATATCCACTATTTCTTCGGCAAAACGACGCCACCAGCCGTTCCCCTTTCGATATCCCATAGGTAGACGGCTGCCGACGCCCCTTATTTCGCGTTATTACTCTTTCTTGCGGCGGTTCGGGCGCCTTGGGTGCTCCCGAGCAAACGAGCTCGGTTGAGGGTCCTTCGAGTGCTCGATTTGCTAATACATGTTAGAAATCGACTTCTAAACGTTTTGTGGTGCCATTTGAGTGGTCACAATCTCCGGAGGCTGTTGTGTGCACTCCGGCACCTCTGCGACCTGTGCGTGCGACTGAGTCATGTCTGTGTTCTGTCATGCGATTGAGTCGTGCGACTGACTGTGTCATGCGACTAGGTCATGTGACTGAGTGTGTCGTGCGACTGAGTCATGCGATTGAGTATATGTATGCGATTGAGTCATGCAATTGTGTGTGTCGTGCGATTGAGTCAATACGTATGAGTGTATGCATGCGATTGAGTCTATGCGGAAGAATGTGTGCGATTGTGCGTGTATCACACGACTGAATGCTGAGTCGCACGAATGGAGGTTCATTCATACGAATGAAGCTGATTCGTCCGAATGAAGGTTGATTCGTGCGTATGGATGTTGAGTAGTGCGATTGAGTGCTGTGTGGTACGACTGAAGGTTGAGTCGCACGAATGAAGGTTCATTCGTACGCATGAAGCTGATCCATACGAATGGACGTTGATTCGTGCGGATGGAGCGTTGAGTCGTGCGTCTGGTCCTTTCGTACGACTGAAGTTATTTGTGTGTGCATTTCCTTCTTGTGTGTGTGGTGTGTGTATGTAATGTGATGTTAAGGTGACATTGACACGGTTACCATTGCTAATGACATTATTAACGCTTACGCTATAAAAATTACTAATATTATCACAAATCAAATGAACTTTAACATTTTTACAATTATCAAGAACTGATTTGTAACCACTAATGTTTACTAAGTACTTCTCTAACAACAATGAAACCTTTACCCCAATATCATCGGCAATGACGACGATTCCAAGTACTTGGATCTGTATAAGATCTAATACTTATGTCTTCTTGTGTGCGTTCCGCCCGACCGAACCGATCCACCGCGAACCGACCGAACGTTACTATTTTCTTTGAACGTATCATTAATGCTTAACAATAACTGATAATAGGTGTTTGATCGTTTATTGCATACAATATTTGGAACTTGATCATCCATACTTACCACCGAACAAGTGAGTTTCGTGGCCCCTTTTTATACTTATACAATTATTCAATTATTTACAAACTTGGGGGAAAAGTATGCTCACCCATTTTATGTTGTACAACTTATATACTTGGAATCAACGTGTTACTGTTTTGTGAGTACTTATCTGATACATGCATGAGTTCGCTGTGTGGTACTTTCTTTACAACCATTTAATTCCAGTGTTGGAACCGACG
>BJCO01673083.1:0-18493 GCA_018326465.1 Flaveria floridana | reverse complement strand
CAAAATCGCTTTTTCTTTCTTAGTTTCCTCAATTGTTGAAAGATAGAACTTAATGTCATTTGCTTGATTAAAGGCAACAACCTCGGTTTTCCTAAGTTGTTTTCTTAACAAATCAAGTTTTTCTTTAAAGCTGCTTTCATTTTGTTTTAAAACTCGGTTAGCTTCTGTGCATAATTTCAAATCATTTACCAGACTGTCATTGTGATCTAACAACCTAGCAAATTTTAAGTCTATGTTTTCACGAAATTTATTACATTCTACACAAGCATGTTTATCAAACAGTTCATCTTTAGAACATACCTGTGATGAGCTGGAAGTGTCAGCCATAAAAGCAACCTTAGATTCCTCGCTGATAGGAGATTCCATGTTAGAAGCCATTAATTCATCTTCAACCAAATGATCCACGACATCCATAGCCTCCTTAATGTCTGAATTAGCATTATCCGCTATGTTATCTCCATCACTTGCTGGCCCATCATCAAGATCTTCTACCATGGCCACATTCACGTCTCCATCAGACAAAAAACTAAAAGACCAGTCATGTCCTTCATCTCCTTGAGCAACCAACGCTTTAGTATCCTGACTTGCTGATGTTGCTTTCTTCTCTTTGTCCTGACGGTTGATTGATGAAAAAAGGTTACCATTGCCAGTCTTCTTAGGCTTCACACACTCTCGTTTAAAGTGACCCTTTTCACCATAATTGAAGCATGTAACTTTGGTTTTATCAAAACCAAAAGTTGTGTTTTTGGTAGCAACCAAATTCTGCCCCGTCTTCTTCACAAACTTCTTAGCCCTTCTAATAGCACTAGCTAAGGCCCACATTATATCCATCCTTTCTAACTCAGTCTCGTCTACCTGCTCATAGTCTTCATCAGCTAGATGACAGTTTCCGATCTTTCCAGCAACTAAACCATCATAAGAGTGTACCACTGCAGCAAGAAGATCCATATGCTCTTTTGCTACTTCAACAGTAACATTTTCTAGATTTTCAGTCTTCAGCTTGATGGAATTAGAGTCAGGAATAGCATATTGGGTTCCAGATGAACCTGATGAATCACTTTCCGAAGAACTGCTTTGAGAGGTTCTAGATGTGTTGGAAACAAAGGCTGCTTGAAGAGGTGCTCCGGATGAAACTGGGTTAGGAGCAACGTTATAGAGTGAAGGATTCTGAGTGTAAGATCTTTTCTTCGACTTGTATTTCAAACGTAGTTCCTCCTCCCTTAACTTCAAGATGAAATCATTTATGTCTAAAGTTAAAAGAGTGTCATTCTGTCTCAGATTAGACACAAATGGATCCCATTTGTCAGGCAGACCATCAGCAAAGCTTGAAACTTTATCTTCCATAGTTGTAGTCACACCATGAGTATGCAGCTCACTCATCAAATGATAAAATCTATCAATGATGTCATGTAAGCTCTCATTTCCTGTTGGAAAGAAATTATCAAATTTCTTTTTGAGAGCTTTAGCCTTCAGCGCCTTCAAGGTTGCATTTCCATCGTATCTCTTTTCTAAGGCTTCCTATAATTTCTTAGACTGATTATGTTCTGAAAACATAGGCTTTCTTCTTAGCGTTGTGTGCAACCTTTTGTCCCTCATTCATACCACTCAATGTCAACTTTACCCCATTAGCAACAACTGGTATAGTATTACCAGTCTCAATAGCAGTCCATAGATTTGGATCAACACCATTCAGATAGATTTCAAACCGTTGTTTCCATTGCGGGTATTCATCCAAAGTCAACAGTTTAGGTGGTTTGTTATGATTTCCAATCTCAATTTCTAGAAGTAGTAGATTCTGGATACGTGAATCCTTCCCAGCAGGAAACGCGGAGTTCTGATCTTCCATGGTATCAAATTCAAAGATTTGAGTATATGAAAGAATCAAATGTGCGATTGAGGAATACCACTGAGTTCAATCATGCGATTGGAGAGTGCGACTGAGTTCAATCGTGCGATTGAGTTCAATCGTGCGATTGAGTTCAATCGTGCGATTGAGTTCAATCGTGCGATTGAGTTCAATCGTCCGATTGAGTTCAATCGTGCGATTGAGTTCAATCGTGCTTCTGAGGGATGCGAATGAGTTCAACCATGTGGGTTAGCTTAATCGTGCGAAAGAGCAATACGACTGAGTCCAGTCGTGCGGTTGAAAGGTACGATTAGGATTTAGTCATGCAATTAAGCTAATCGTGCGACTGAAGCTGCTGTGGATGAAAAATTCAAAATTTTGGACACTTTGACACCAAAAACGATTGTTCACAAACCCTAATCTACCGTATGTCGAAAAATATGAAACTTTTGAATCAGGAACACTTCAAAAACGCCTTTTGAAACAAAAACACTAATCCTTTGAATCAAAATGTTATTTTTTAACAAGAACACTAATCGAATCCACAAAGAATCATAAGCTAATGGTCTGATACCACTTGTTAGGACCGTTTTCGTATGGAGTACTAACTGATTATACGTGAAACCAGATCAAATAGAGGGGAATTTAATTTAATTGGCAATCCAATCAGTGAGAACGATAACCTGATCAATCTAATGAATAAAAAAATGTTAAGAACGAGTTGGAATCGATTAGGAACGAACTTTGAAGTTGGATGGACGAACTAGAACGCTCTGGACAGCTAGGGTATGATAATTTTTAAAGTGTTGTGTTTTTCCACGAATTATGTGGTATTTATAGGTTTTCAGTAATTAGTCGTACGAATGAGCCATTAGTATGGTTCAGTCGTGCGACTTACTCATGCGTTTGATTCATACGCACGATTGAAGGTTCAGTCGTGTGACTGAGTCAATCTTATGTCTCAGTCATACGACTGATCCAGTCACCTAATTCAGTCATGTGACTGGTCCATAAGTATGATCTACTCATGCGTCTGGTCCATAAGTATGGTCCATTAGCATAAATAACTCACCTGACTAAGTTGAACATATTTCTGAATCATTATTGTCTCAGAACTATCTACAACAACCTCAAACCTATATATAATGTTCATTCATATGTGTAATACTAAATTCAATAAGAATATGATATAATCAAAGACAGATAAACATCAAAACACATATCACATTTCATTAAGCACTTGCATTACATATGTGTAAGAAATGAAAGACATTTATATTTAAGTACATAAACTAGGAACATCATGTATCAACAATGGTCCAACCTGTGCAGCAGTGGTACACATTGCTTCAACTTTTTCTCCTTACTAGGATGGCTTAGACTTGAACTAGGAATCTTGGTACTAGAGTTCTTGGTTAAGTTTTTTGTATTCCTCACCTCAAACCCAGCAGATATGAAAACGTTTTTTGCCTGGGGTTGAAGGTGGGCCTGATCTCTTGCACTTTCTTTGATCTTCTTTTTGCAGCCCTAATTAAGTTGTTTCTTGTAGACTTGGACATCCCTAGTCTCTTCTTCTTTTCAAGGATATAGTGACCCTTCTTAGAGTGAACCTCTTCACTCATTTATAGTTCACCCTTCACTATATCCTCTTCTTTAGTTCCATCTTTATCTTCCTTTAGGATATGATCAATAGGAGGCGGCTCATCTTCATTAGTTCCACACCTTGGTTCTCGGAGTGATAATAATGTATTTGGAGAAGCTATATCACTTGGTCCAAGTCCCTGCCTGTTCTGATAACAAACTTTTGCATGCAATGATGAAGATATAATCTTCTTGAAGGTATCCTCTTCAATAACATATTTTTCTTCCTTGGCTTCGCTGATTACAAGCTCAACCTGGCATTCTGTCAATTTGGAAGCAAGTTCTTTAATCTGAGTCCTGTAGTTTGAATGCTCATGTTTTATACTAGAAATTGTTTTCTCTAAGTCTTTTATTTTGAGCTTATAATCATTTTCTGATCTTTTAAAGTTAGCTTTTAAAAAAATTTAAGGACTCAAGATCAGATCTTACTTCCAAGTTATAGGACCTGTACATATTAACTTTAGCGATGCATTCAGGGGGGGCAAAGATGTTCCAATACCTTTGATTCATCTTGATCTGCTATCATGGATTGGTTTGGGAAGACATCTTCCACCTAAAAGCTCCAATTAAAGCCTCCTTCTTTAACAGCAACTTTAGCTTGCTGCTTTGGTTGGTTGGGCTTCTCAGATCTTGGAGCTGCCTCAATGTAGTTTGGCCTGGACTATGTGAGGCCACTATTTGTTCTTGGTGCCTTACACTCCTAAGCAAAGTGACAAATTTGGTTACAGTTGTAACACTTTACTTTGCTCTTGTCCAGCCAAACTTTCCACTAGACAAATTGCTTGAAAACTTCCTCCCTGTCCTCTTGCAGAACTTCTTGGCTTTATGAGTGAGAAGAGCTATCTGCTGGACTATTTCCATATACTTAAAGTCATCTGGATGGGTGCAGTCCAGGTTTTCAAGGGTAAAGAGAAAGTTTCAAGAACTTTCATCTGAAGACACAAAGGCCTGAGAAGAGCTGGGCTCTTGGAATGGACTTCCTTGAGTATAGCTCTCCCTAGGTGTCTTTGAGAAGGTGATGAAAGGACCATTTGCTGAGTTGTCAATGTAACAGATGAGATGATGCTATGGTGCTCTATTGTCCCTTTCAACCACATGAAGGGCTAAACTCTTTTGGGCGCTGGATGAGCTAGGAGAAGGATTTTGCATGTTTATCTCCATTTGATAACGGCTCAGGATACGATACAACTTAGTCAGAGTGAGGGTTGAGAGGTTCTTAGTTCTCTTAATGGCCACACAGTAGTTTGTCGATTCTCTAGAAAAGAGCACATGAACTTCCTTACTATATTCATGTTCTTAAGTTTGACTTCAACATCCATTAAAGTGTCTACAATCTCAACATACCTGAAGTATTGTTGAGTTATAGTTTCACCTTTCTTGTAGGTGAAGTTTTCAAATTACTACTTTATTATGTCTTTCTTGTTCTCATTACCTTCCTCAGATGCTTCATACATCATCTTCAGTGCATCCCAGAGTTCTTTTGCACACTTGCACTTCTTGAAACCTCTGTAGATGAAGTTAGGAAGAGCAGTTTGAAGAGCGGTCATGCTTTCTGGTCATTGTCTATTTTCTACCAGTCTTCTTTAGAGTAATCATCCACTTCTTTAGGTATCATCCCACCTCTAGCAGTTACTGAAGTAGTATTTGTTATGTGAGATCTAGAGACTTCAAATCTCCATATCCTATTGTCTTAAGATTTGATGAAGCCTTCCATTCTCATACACCAAGTGTCAAAATCATCAGGAGTGATCAGCAGAGACCTAGTCACTGGTTCGGTTTCCATATTAGCTTTAGAAAGAGCTTTATTTGACACGTAAGTGAATGTGAAATTGAAGAGTGATTCAAGATGGTGAGATCTTGCAATAAAGAGCCTGAGAATATCTGATACTAATTTCAGGACCGTTTATGGTTCAAACAACAGTTTTCCAGTTAGAGATTATCAACCAAACACAGTTACTAATAGGGAACAAGATAGTGAAACAATTAATACAAAAACAAGTAAGAACATTTAAGAACAAAAAGATTGGTTTTCAAGGTTGATGTATATTGCTCTCAATTGTTTACAAGTGTTACAAAGCTTAGTCCTAATACGGATACATGAGATACTTTATAAAAAAACCTAGAGTCAGTCATACTTTGAAGGCCAGCTGGACACTAATCTAGACAATAGGATCAATGTAAAGTCAAAAGGCAGATTGTCTGTTGACATGTGACTATCATAGGCCATAGCTCACATCCTATTGTAATACAATAAGGATAAAAGTGCTAAAGTAGGAAGTTACATAAAAGAGTCCACATTGTACAGTTGGGACTCTTAGCTAAGCTGGCTCGGTGTGAGGAGACCAACCTCATGCTAAGCTGGGAGAAGTGTCACTTCATGGTGAAGAAGGGCATCATTTTAGGGCATAAGATTTCACACGCGAAACTTAAGGTTGATAAGGTGAAGATTGAGACTCTTAGCAGGCTTTCGCTACCTATATCGGTAAAATCTATTAGGAGTTTCCTAGGCCACGCTGGTTTTTATCGATATTTCATTAGAGATATCTCTAAGATTGCTAGGCCAATGATGCAGCTTCTAGAGAAATATGTGCCATTGGTGTTTTCTGAGGAGTGTAAGAGAGCCTATGAGCTTCTTTAAGGAGAAGTTGGTAAATGCTCCGATTATGGTCGTCCCGAATTGGAGTTTACCTTTTCAGCTGATGTGCGACGCAAGTGACTTGCAATAGGAGCAGTGTTAGGTAAGCATAGGGACAAACACTTCCACCAAATCTATTACATGAGTAATACGCTCACAGATGCAAAGTAGCATTACACCACGACAGAGAAGGAGTTGTTAGTAGTTGTCTTTGCATTCGATAAGTTTAGATCTTACCTTGTTCTTTCTAAGACTATTGTTTACACAGATCATGCGACACTTAAGTGTTTGTTTAATAAGCAAAATGTAAGCCACGATTGATACGATGGATTTTGCTACTTTAGGAGTTTGATATTGAGATTAGAGATAAGAAAGGAGCAGAGAATATTGCAGCGGACCATTTGTCACGATTAGATCACTCCGGGCGTGAGGAGATTAGGGAAGACATAATTGATGATAACTTTCCATACTAGACGTTGATATTTATGAAAGCACATGAAAGGGGTTTTCCATAGTTTGTAGATATAGATAATTACTTAGTGATACGGGTTCGAATGATAGGCATGACACATTAGCAAAGAAATTCTTTGTAGATGTTAATCATTACATTACGGATGATCGTACCTCTTCTACATTGGAGCAGATCAGATCATATGCGGGTGTATACAGGGTGATGAGGCAAGGAGGATTTTGAGACATTGCCACTCGGGACTAACAAGTGGCCATTATAGAGCAAGTTTGACAACAAAGAAGATATTCGATGCTAGGTTTATTTCCTAAAGATCTTTAAGGACACATACGAGTTTTGAGGAGTTATGGTGCGTGTTAGAGAGTAAGAAATATCTCATCCCAGAATGAGATGTCACAGACTGCCATTCAGGCATGTGAGATTTTTTATTTGTGGGGCATCGATTTCATGGGCTCGTTTCCACCATTACGCTGGATGAAGTACATCCAAGTAGCTATAGATTATGTTTCCAAGTGGGTGGAGGCTCAGTCCTTGCCTACAAATGATGATAGGGTTGTACTGAGATTCACTAAGCCCTTGTTAGTGATCGAGTTCCCACTTCTACAATGCATAAATGGATAAAGCCTTACAATGCTATGGAGTCACTTATTGACTTGCAACAGCTTATCATCCACAAACTAGTAGGTAAGTTGAGGTAAGTAATCAGGATATCAAGCGGATTTTGGAGAAAATGGTCGGATCAAATCGCAACCATTGGTCTGATAAGTTAGATGACGCATTATAGGCTTTCCGCATGGTACAACGACACTGACATGTTCTACACAGTTTAGGATGATTTATGGGAAAGCATGTCATCTAACGATGGAGTTAGAGCATCATGCATATTGGGCATTGAGGATGGTGAATTTAGATATGTTCACGGCTGGAACAAATCGATTTCACCAGTTGCACTAGTTAGAGGAATTGAGAAATTATGCGTACGCGCATTCGACACGATACAAGGAACATACGAAAGGAATTACATGATCGCCTCCTAAAAGGTAATAAAAAATTCAAGTACGGGGATCAAGTGTTGCTGTATAATTCATGATTGAAATTGTTTCCAGGAAAATTAAAGTTCTAACAATCGCGGCCATACACTATACGTGAGGTATTTGCTTACGGAACAATTGAAATCGAGGAAAAGGACCAGGAGACGTTTAAGGTAAACTACTGTCATTTAAAGCATTACATTAGTGGGCCGGTGATTGAGAATGAGGATGAATTAGTCGACTTCGCCCCCTGTAGGAGCCTGATTGAGAGATTCGAATCAGGCTGACGACTCGTAAATAAACCAAGCGCTTTCGAGAGGCAACCCGAGGGTTTGTAGTATTTTTTTTGCCTTTATAGTTAAATTTTTTATTTTTATTTTTTTATTCCATTGTACTGGATACTTCCGTGTTTGTCTTAGATTTCAGGCTATTGCTCAGGGCTGGATGATCGTCAAGATGAAGTTCTTTGTCAATTGAAGTGTGAGGATGACATTAACAATAACAATGGACTTTTTGGCATTGCACGCTTCATATCAGGGGAGTTTCAGTTTTCCTATTTCTTTCACTTTTATTATCTTCATTACTTAGATTTATTTATTCAAACATTAGAGACAATGTTTGATTTAGGTGCAGGGATGGGGTCGATAATATATATATATATATATATATATAGAGAGAGAGAGAGAGAGAGACGCATACATACATATATATATACATACATACATATACATATATATATATATATATACATAAATTGATAATTCCTTGAAATTCAAGAAAAAAAAGAATAAAAAATACAATAAGAGAGAATAAAGGCACTAAGTACCACTCATCCACGCATATAAAACACGACTTGTACGAATCATGATGTGATGCCGATTACCTTTAACTAGTTAAACCTAGAGCATGATTTACTTATTTGAGTTATATTATTAAGTTAACTTAACAAGCGGTTTTCAAAATAAAAATTGCATAGACGTCTAATTAAGTGAGGCAAAACGGGAGATAATAAACATGTAATTTTCACAACTTATATCCTTGTAACCTTCGTTTTTACGTGCGATTGATCCTTTAATTCTTGATTATTTGGATTTCATATGCAATTTTTTTATTTGAGCGTTTATATCACACGATTACGTGCATTTTAGAACTTGTCTAGGTTAAACACGCAAGATCATGAACTTTAAACTTGCACAAAAGTGATAGAGGCACCTAGAATTTAGCCTGTGACTACCATACCCTGAAATTATCCACATGTTAGCCATGTTGAGCTATTTATGTGTCATTTTCTTTTGTTTACACCCATGTTAGATTAGCCTTTATTTATTTATACCTGTTGTGTTAATTCGTGTGTTTTAAAAAATCCAATTAAGTTAGTGTTTAAATAGTATGATTCATTTGTTATGTTTGATTAGTTAGTCTCGGTTCCTAGACTGGCTCAGAGCGTTATATTAGGTTCGTTAAAAAAAAGGATTGAAAAAAAAGGATTGAAAAAAAAGGATTGAAAAAAAATAACTTTGAAATAGTAATATATGTGGTGATGCAAACTTGAATAAAAATAATAAAATATACAAGTTATTAATATAGTTTTCAAGTGAAAATCTAATTGGATTTTTGCAAAGAATTATTAGTAAAACCATGTATTAATCCATCTTTGGAATTGCTTATGAAGTCCACATAGAGAGGAGCTAAAAGGCAGCAAATTATTTTAATCCTAAATTACAACAAAGGAGAGTGTATTACAAGTTAAAGGTTCACGTGTCATTAATCGCAAGACCTATAATTTTTTATTTGCAAACCCTAATGGATATAAAAAGATATAAAAGGAGACGACAGCCTTGCAGGGGGATATACATACGAAAACGCATAATAAATAATAAGAGAGACAAATCATTTTGTTTTTATTCTACTTTGAAGCTTTTGAGTACGATTAGAGAATAAAATTAAAGGCAAGAGCAAGATCGGTGAGTAAGTATTGAACCATTCAAGCATTGGATATCATTCGGTTTCGTTTCGTTTTCGATTAATTTTTTTTTTGTTTCATTAATTCTGTCATTTATGTTACTAAAGTTTGCAACTTTATTACCGTTTTAATTTTTATAAACATTATGAGTAGCTAACTTTTTAGTACTACTAGGTTTCATTGAAAACTAACATGTATTTATTAAGTTTTTTTTTCTCGTATGTTTGATTATTAATCTAAGAGCTTGATTACTTTATCAATTAAATATGGACGTGTGTATTGTTTTATGCTTAAAAGTTATTGCCATGTTATTGTATGTTTGATTCTGATTGATTGTGTGACATCTAGAATAGGTTTGCACGTTAGAATTAATTACTTTGTGTTTTTAATTTTAAACTTTGATTATAGATAATCTTGGGAGTTTTGGTTATGATTTTAATAGTATTTGCAATGTGCTACTTATTTAGAACCTAGGGGTGATAGATGTTGCTTAAAACCTCCTACCCATTGCTTGTTATGTTTAGATTTCACGAGAGCGTGTTTTGCCTTCATTCGTGGTGTTAGTGTTTTAGGGTATTAGTATGGATTTAATTAAGTTTCCTTTTATTTTAGGGTTAGAAAATATAATTTTAAAGATATTATGGTAGAAAACTAGAGGCGATCTTCTATTAGTTGCAAGAAGTTTGAGAGCTAGGTCTAGTGTTCTCCTAAGTAGAACAAGGAATGCATCTCTTGTGAGGGAACTAGAAGAGCCATCAATGTACTGTTCAGCTTAATTGACTCCTCCTCACAAGAAATCTCGCTCAAAGTTGTGTAGTTGATAAGCTTCCTCTTGATCTCCTTGAATTCTTCTAAGGTCAGGGGCTTAGGAGGTTCAGAAGATGGTTTGGGTAGTGATTGGGTTCTGGGTTGTGTTTTAGGTTTAAGGATAGGTAGTAGTGGTGGTTGTTGGGAAGTAGTGGGTAAAGGTGTGGGTATGGCTAATGGTGTGGGTTCAGGGGTAAAGCTCAGTGGTTGGTTTAGTTTTGATGGGGAAGGGAAAAGGTGTGGGCATAGGTTGTGGTTTGGGTGCTGGTTTGGATGTTGGTGTTGTTTGGGTGCCATCCTATGAACACTTGGTACTTGAGGTACCTCCTACCTTCTTTCTAAGTGAATGTCAGCCTTGATGTCACTGACATGTCGTTGTAGGGTCTTCTGTGACATGGGACCCACTTATTTGCCGGTGAAGCCTGGGATTTGAGATAAGTTTTCATCCATTCCTTATCTACCACCTTTCTAGCAGCTGCAAGATGTGCCTCATCCTCCTTCTACTTCTTCTCCCCCAGCTTCTGCCTAGCAGTCCTCTTCCTCTCCTTGGTGATTTGATCTTGTTCTTTGAAGAAAAGGAGCAAGATCGTATCATTGTCATGAGGTGCCAGTTCTTCCTGAGAATAGTCTCTAGAGCAGAGAAAGGCTATCCTCTACATCCTCTCCCTTTTTATTGCCTCTACCTTCTTTTTCATTTTCTCCTTCTCTATGGCCAACCTTGCTGCTTCTTCCCTTTTGCTTTTGCTGCAAGGTTGCCTTCTCTAACTTCACAAGCTTATCTAGTCGGAGTAGAACTATTTCTTCATTGTCTACTCCCAGGATAATGAGCCTGACTATCACCTCGACTCTCTTCTTGTTGTTGATACTTTCTTGAGTGATTGTTATTGCTTTGCTGCTTGCATCCAACAACTTCCCAGTATCAACTCTTCCCTTCTTCTTGAGCTTTTCCAACATTTCCTCCTCCAGAACTCCTCAGCAGTGAGCTTCCTCTTCCCCTTAGGATCAGAGGAAGATTCAGCTTTTGGAGACTCAGGCTTGGAGGGTTCAGGTTGGGGAGAGTAGGGTTGAACTTGTGGTATTTGTGGTAGGGGAGTTGTAAGGATGTCCTCACTATTTACCTCAAAGTAAAGATCAAGAATTGCCTTTCTGATGAACAGGTCATCGGATAAGGATGATAGTTCCATAATTCCTTCCGTAGCTTGAACTTCTGCTTCGGAAGAAACTTGAACTACACTACCCGTCCCTGATAAGTCGGTTGTTGGGCCATGAGTCTGTATGTCCCCTTTGAAGTTAATCACACGCTCAATAGAGACCTTAGGTTGACCAACTTCCTCTTCAGAGGTAGGTGGTGCACTTAGTCTTTGAGGCTCTTCAGCTCCAAAATAGGTAACGGCTATATCAGGGGAGGGTTGTTCAAGGGAGGAGCTTATAAGAAATTTGGTTAGAAACCTGTTAAGGTCAATAAGCATCCTTGGGTGCACTTGAATATGATAGGAGCAGGTTTAGGAAAGATGGTTGTAGAGTGTTGTTGTATGGAGTAAAAAGAAGATATGGCATAAAGGGAAGCTGTTATGATGGTAAGGTTGGGTTCCTCATGTCTTTGGTTCTGTACATTCTCCCCCTTTTTGGTAGCATCATCTTGAGAAGCAGATAAGCTGGAGGAAGAACTTAAAGAAACCTAAGTATGTACATGCCTAACAGACTTCTCACTATGTGTCTCAGCTAGTTGAGCCTTGAGATTTGCAATCTCAAGTTGTTGAGTGGCATACCTATCTTCTAAAGTCCTAACCTTAGATTCAAGGTTTGAGAATTTAGAAAGTAGGTAACTGATTATGAATTATAGACTACCCTCATCTTCTTTTGAAGAATCATGGGGAGATGAGATAACATACCTAGTATGTTCATCATCAGTAATGATTTCTTGGCGCCCTGGATACCCTTGCATGCTAATGTCTCCTTTAGAGTCATCAATGAGCAAGGTTTTCATGAATTCAGTCCCACTTATGTTACCACTACCCTGAGAGGCTAATGAAACACTCTCAGTAGTGGCAACTAAATCTACATGAGTCACCTCCACTCTGGTTGGACTCACCGTAGTTTTGCCTAGCTGATGTGGGCAAGATAGCAGGGGTTCCCTAGGGCTTAGTTGATCTGGGGAGTGGTGTGGTAGATCAACATCATGGCTTTGAGTGAATATAATATCCTCACTAGGTCTGGTTAGTAGGTCAAGAAAGGATGCAAAGGTTATTTCTACCCGGGATCTTGGTCAGCGCCTAATAGCTATTCTGTAATGGCAGATGAGCCATGATATGGTTGTCCCTTTTTTGTGGCTTAGGAAAATGTTGGGACTCACCCTGAGGGATGATGGCTCGGGTAATGGGCTCATCTGGTTAAGATTGAGGAGACTCAACGCTGATATTAAGGTCAAATAAGGAGGATGGTGAGACCTCTAGCTAAGTAAGAGCCCTGGGTTCCACTATAGCCATTTTGGTTTGAACTGCGGGGACTTGTTCAATCAGAGTAGATTGGACAAAGGTTCGTTTGGAGCGTCTCTTGTATATGATTCTCATTGGGTGGGAAGAACTGATTGGTTGTGTAGTGGTGGTGTCTGGTGTGGTTCATCACCTTCTAGGTTTGCAATGATGTCACCAGGAGCCATTGGCTCAAGCATACTTGGAAGAAGAGCAGTGAACCTTCCAGTAAAATTAATGGACACCTTCTTTAGAATTTTGAAGATGTCATGCCTCATATGAGAGACCAGTAGGACATTTTCAAATTGAAGCTTGTCCAGGTCAAGCTCATAATTGATTATGTGCTGAATAAACCTAGGATACATGTAGAATTGATCCCGGATGAGATTACCTCGCAGATTGTTCAGCGCAAATCTTGAGTAATAAAAGTGGAGGCCTTTCACCAATCCATGGACTAGGTAGCCCAGATCATATGGGATCTGATCCCAACCCCCTAACTTGTTTGATAGACTATGTAGGACAATGTGTAATAGAAACTTCCAGTTGTAAGAAAAGTTGAACTTATACTCTGTAGATCTTCTCACATCTCCACCATAGCCTATTTGGATGTAGGTATCCTCCAAATCAGACTTAGGGAATTCAGTGGGGGCTCCTTCATCATGGAGTTCCAGATGCTCCCTGATGGTGGTTTCACTAACGATGATCTCTTGTCTGCAGATCCTTGTTCTAATAATCCTTTCATCATTGAGCATGTCGCTTTGACCATTGGCCCAGAATTCGGCCATGCGGTTTGAGTAGATGGTGGGATTAACGGTAAGGGCAGTAAAGTATGCAAATTGGGACAGAAATTGGATGATGGGGGCTAAGTCAGCATCCCTTGAAGAATCAAGGATGGCGAATTAGTTGTGGTGAGGATTCAAAGCCGTTGATATGGAAGTACTGTTGGATTGAAGGAATTTAAGAGTGAATGGAGAAAAAAGTGAAAATTTAAGGCTTTTACAGTGGTAAAGAAATTAAAGAAAGAGAGTCGAAAGTATTTAAATAGTGAGTAAAAAGCCAAACGGATAATGTGAAAGGATAGTTTAGGTTCTTATTTGACAAAGGTGCTAAGATAAACCATTTAAAATATTTCGATAATCATTACTAAAATCTTACTTTTTACCGAGTGGGGCCCAAAGATTTCCGTTACACAGTAAAGTTGTTCTTTCGGGAGTAAAATTGCGTCCAAGAGTAATCACTTGTGTTTCTCAGTATTGTCTTCCGAACCCACTATTACTTCCGAAGCAAACTATGTCTTCAAGACAAACTTTGCTTCCGAGAGTAAAGTGTTCTTCCGAGAAATGATGTTAGTAACCTTCGAAAGGGAATTTGATCTATGATCAAGTTTTCTTCCAAGGCTAAAAACTCTTTAGAAGAGAATACTAATGCTAAGGAATTTACCTTCAGAAGATAGATAAAGATCTCTTCTAAGGGTAAATTTCTCTTTGAAAGAATTTATAGTTAGAAAATTTGAAGAAAAAACTTTTGTAACAGGGCTTAGATTGTATAAAGACGATAGATAGACAAAACATAATTTTCAAAGGATTTTCAAAAGAGATTGACTAGTTAATGTTAATCATCCTAATAGTCGTAATTAAATACTTAAATTTGTTCATCAAAGGCTTTGGTGAACAAATCAGCTTCTTGTTCATTTGAATCAAGTTTGACTTGTTTGATTAGGTTTTTCTCATTATTATCTTGAATGAAATGATACCAGATGTTGATGTGCTTTGTCTTGGAGTGTTTGACTTGATTTTCTTCGATAGAAATAGCACTCTTATTGTTTATGTGGGTAGGAGTCTTCATGAAGTTAAAACCATAGTCTAACATTTGATTCTGAATCCATAGCAGTTGAGCACAGCAGCTTGCAGCAGCAACGTATTCAGCTTTAGCAGTTGATGTAGAGACACATGATTACTTCTTGCATTGCAAGGAGATAATCCTTCCACCATGAAATTGACATCCTCCTGATGTGTATTTCTTGTTAATTTTGTAGCCACCGTAATCACTGTCAGTGTAACAATAAAGGTTGAAATCCTTATTCCTAGGATACCAAAGACCCAGTTTGGGAGCTCTTTTGAGGTATCTAAGAATTCTCTTAATAGCAATTAGGTGAGACACCTTAGGAGAAGCCTGATATCTTGCACAGATGCAGGTTGCAAACATGATATCAGGTCTACTTGTACTGAGATACATCAGAGATCTAATAATTGCCTTGTACTGATGCTGATCAGTATCCCCCCCAGAATCAGACAAAGATTGTGATTTATTTGTATAGGTGTCTTGGCTAGTTTATGATCTTTCATCTTAAATCTTTCCAAAATGTCTTTGACATACTTAGATTGATTGACAAAGGATCCTTCTTCCATTTGCTTCACTTGAATCCTAAGGAAGAAATCCATATTTCCAACTCATCTCAAATTTCTTTCTCATGATGCTTTTATAGTCATTGCATATTTGGTCATTTAAGGAACCAAATATGATGTCATCAACATAGACTTGTACAAGTAACATGTCCTTCGCAGACTTTTTTATGAACAATGTCTTGTCTATTGTGCCTCTAGTGTATCCATTCTTCAGAAGAAATTGAGACAGTGTATCATACCATAGCCTAGGTTCCTGGTGTAGCCCATAAAGAGCTTTGTCCAGTTTGCACACATAGTTAGGGTGCCGTGGGTCTTCAAATCCTGGTGGTTGGCATACATAGACTTCTTTGCCAATATCCCCATACAGAAATGCACATTTGACATCAAGTTGGTGAACTATGAAGTTCTTGGATGCTATAAAAGCAAGGAAGATTCGCACATCCTCAAGTCTTGAAACAGGTGCAAAGACATCAATGTAATCTATGCCTTCCTCTTATGTGTATCCTTGAACCACAAGTCTAGCTTTGTTCTTCATGATCAAACCCCTAGTGTGTCTTTTATTTCTGAACACCCACTTAGGGACAATAGGGACTTGGCCAGGTGGCAATGGACATAAGTTTCATACCTTTTGCCTTTTGAATTGAAGCAATTCCTCTTGCATTGATTCAACCCAGTTATTGTCCTTGAGGGCTTCTTCCACCTTCTTTGGTTCCATTTGAGAGAGAAAACATGAGTACAAGCAGACATTCCCATTATAGGTCTGACTTCTTGTTCTCACACCTTATGAGACATCCCCAATGATGTTCTCAGCTGGATGGGTGTTATGTATCCTGAGTCTAGGGATCACATCTAGTTTCATAGATAGATCCAAGTTGGAAAAGTTTTGCTTAGGATTTTGAACACTATTCCCAGCTGATGTCTCACACTCATTCAATAAGGACTCATTGAGTGAATGTATGACATCATCAATGGTATTTTGC
The DNA here is from genome assembly GCA_018326465.1 of Flaveria floridana. Taxonomy (NCBI): domain Eukaryota; kingdom Viridiplantae; phylum Streptophyta; class Magnoliopsida; order Asterales; family Asteraceae; genus Flaveria; species Flaveria floridana. Next base: position 2,245 of record BJCO01673083.1, on the reverse strand, counting down.
TGTGAAGTAGCATCAACAGTTATTTGTTCCTCTAGATCACCATCTTTATCAGATTGGTGTTGAATACTGGAGTTGTCAGCTGATGAGGTTTGAGGCTAAGTTGGCTGACAACTTGTTAAAGCTCTATTGTTTCTTGAGATGTTCAAGCTTTCAGGGTTTTCAGTAGTGGGAGCGTGATCTTCATGACTTCTTGGAGAAATTAGAGTAGGTTCTAGGTAACGCAAATAGTTGATCTTCATAGGGGTCACATTGAGTTCCTGTTGCAGCTAATACATTCTCACAAGATGGTTTAGAATAGTTTTGAAACAATTCTAAGTTAAAGATATGACTAGGACCATTTCCCTTAACAGAAGGAGTGTGCTTATTGAAAACAATGTTTGGATGATTCCTCAAATTGTTGATTTTTAATGTTATACACTCTATAAGCTATAGAGTTTGAGGAATACCAAACAAAGATAGCATCATCTGACTTTTTAGTAATTTTTTCTAAATTGTCCTTTGTGTTAAGTATGGTGCACCTACTGTCAAAGGAGCTTAGAAAGCAAATGAACGAAGTGATCTTGTTCCATAGCTCATAAGGGGTTTTTCATGGGGCTTAATAATGAGAACTCTATTCTACACATAACATGTAGTGCTGATTTCCTCTGCCTAGAAAGTTAGAGGCAGTTTTGAATCAGCTAACATAGTTCTTACAGCCTTAATAAGTGTCTTGTCCCTCCTCTCAGCAACACCATTTTGTTGAGGAGTTCTGGGAGCAATGTATTGTCTGGTAATCCCTTTTGTTACAGAATGAGCCAAGAACTTGATTCTTAAACTCAGTCCCTTGATCACTTCAAATTTTTTTTACCTTTTCATCAATTTGATTTTTAATTTTAAGAATAAAAGATGTTAACATTTTAGCTATTTCATCTTTAGTTCTTAAAAAGAATACCCATATAAATCTTGTAAAAGCATCAACTATCACAAGGCAATATGATTTCCCTCCAATGCTCATTATACTTACGGGACCAAATAGATCCATGTGTAATAAGTGTAATGGAGTGGTGATTGAGTTAGCTTCTTTGGATTTGTGAGATACCTTATGTTACTTCCCTTTCAGACAGGCAATACAGTTATCTTTACACAAAAATTCCTTTTTAGGCACACCATGAACCAAGTTATTTTTAGTTTTTTTTATGGTTTTGAAATTTACATGGCACATTCTTTTATGCCTAAGAGTTGACTCATCACCATTAGCTTTGGAAAGAAAGCGTGATACTTCTCCCAGTGGGAAAGCATAATTCATATCTAGCTTGTACATGTCCCCTCTCTTAGGAGATCTAAGAAGCACTAATTCCCGAGGAATTGTCATCCCAGGTTTGAGTATAATGCACTCATGTTCTAGCCTGTTCCTTGAAGAACTTCTTTGCTCTGTATGTTAGAAGAGCCATCTGTTAGACAATGTCCATGTATTCCATATCATCTGGGATAAAACACTCAAGATCATCAAAACAGAATTGAAAATCTCCAGAGTGCTTATTTCTTGAAACAAAATCATACCTATCCTAAAAAGCATTTTGTTGAGCCTGTTAAGACCTGGGTGTCTCAGGAAATATGATGTAACGCCCTCTCACACCCCCGCTGATAGCGGAAACACGGGGATGTGAGCTAGACGGGATCGTCATAACACATGGTATACAATAGAGTAGCAATATAAATATGATGACAAACGTGTCATGACGACACCCGAACACAAATGGAGACATGTGTCGTGTATAGTCAAGGTTCACGACGGCATAGCCATAAGCATAACATAAAATGATCACATAAGCATTGATGATAACTTGTAATGTAAATTCCCACAACCCGGGAACAAGTATACAATGTACAAGTTTAAGCAACCAAGATATTCCCAAAAATTAATGTTAAACAAAATGCTTAATCCTCCAAAAATATGTCCTAGGGTCTCCTCTAAAAGGCAGCACTCCTAGAACTTTAATTACCTTGAACACCTGAAAAGAGATGCTCAAAACGGTCAACATAATTGTTGGTGAGCTTCGCAGGTTTTAAGTAATAAAAGATGTTAAAATGTAAACAACTTGTAAGTTTAATAAGAGTTACCGCGACTACACTTATGTATAAGCGGTTTTACCAGTTATAAATAGCTACAGCCAAACCTATTCATCGGTTCCACATGGGAATTGATGGCTGTAAAGAAAGCATTCCCAAAGCGTAAATAGTTTAATATGACGTAGCAAGATCCACA
>BJCO01673082.1:0-12877 GCA_018326465.1 Flaveria floridana | reverse complement strand
CATCTACGGAAGAACAAAAGTTCTGCGGACGACAAGACTTCAGCGGAAGAACATTATACTTGTGCGATTGCAAATACCAAGAAGTCGAACAAGTCAACACAATCAATAACAAATTCCAAGAGATTCGGTGTTTCCTTAGCCGACTCAAACCATCTATAAATACGAGTCCTAGGTTTCACATCTTGGGGAACATAATCAATCAATATTACGGCTGTCAAGAGTTACATCATTGTGCAACCCTAACCGCCGTCACATCAACATCAACATTATTCGATTCACTGAATTCATTGTTCATAGTTATTCTTTATTATTCTTTTGTAATCATTACTTGATAGTTAATTAATTACGTTTGAATAATTATTGAGTTCGCATTTATTGTGTTTCTGTGGTTGTGTTCATCAATCATCATTAAAACAATTAAACGTCAATTAATGATAATTCCGCGATCATTGAATTGATTTATTTTAATACTGATATTTCCTGAATTGAGATCCTCGGATTCACAACCTTTATAAACTTACATAAACATAAATGTATTTAGATAATTTATAAAACAAATTATCCTAACCATATACATTTATAAACACACACTTATTATATTTCATTTAATTTTATAAAAAAAATATCATGTTTCATACTTACACATTAGCAAACACGATTCCTAAGTTTAAAATTCATTTACAAAAAGACTAGTAAATTATTATTAGGATCCAATGATTAGTTTAGATCCCAAAACTTTAGGAATACTATCAAGTTTAAAATTCCTTAGTTTAGGATCCAACTATCAATTACAATTCATTTGTTGATTCATACTTATTCATTTTAGGGTAACGCGCGATTCGGCGTTTAACAACAATCGTTGTTATACCACTTGGATATCGCTACGCAACCCGTGAGTTTATCATGCATCCCTCTTTTACTGTTTCTACATATTTTGAGGGCTGTCACCATGTCATTATTCAAATCATTTGTAGAGTTAAACCAATTCAATCTTAAGAATGCTATTCATACTTGAACTTGTAGTTGCTTACTTGTTATGTGTTGAACATGCTTATTTATGTGCTATGGTGTTATTGTACTGTTGCTATGCGATTCATTAATTCAATCTAGTACTTAGTAGGCTGAGAGGGTAGCGCCTTCTTCGCGTGACTTCGGTTACGTGTGAAAAAGATGAACGTACGCTTACTTGCGAGCTAGTTTAATTACATGCTTGTAAGTATACTTTTGAGTCTTGTTATGAAGCATTCTTTTCTTTTTATTATTATATATATATATATATATATATGTATATATTGTATGTGACTCACTCAACTATTCATTTAGTTGATCAAACTCTATTTTATATGTGTGGCAGGTTAAGCTTAAGCATCAGAAGAATTATGCATGAAAATCTAGGACTTGGACCTAGTTAATAATCAGAAAATATTTGAACTTGGTTTAATTTTGTTTTGTTTGAATAAATGTAAAACTTTGAATACTTATGTTGCTTGAATACTATGTTTGATAATTTAATATGATGCTTAATTATATGAAATCATAATAGCACCATGAGCTTATGAACAGTCGCGTTACGTCCCGACGTATTCCGCCATCAGTTGGGGTGTTACAGATTGGTATTAGAGCCTTGGTTATAGGGATCTTAGGTTATTATATTTGATGACCTTAGACTATAACTAAGCTACCCAAATGAGTTATCTCATTATTTACCATGTTCACTACTTGCTATGTGCTATATGATTATATCTTTCATTTCATGTGCATCATGTTACATATATTGCATATTAGTTAGGAATTTTCTTAGAATTAGGTTCTTTAGAAATTCCAAACCCTTTTCCACGCTTATACAAATCTTCCTTTAGAATTTAGGTTATCAAATTCCGAGGCGCAAGGCCTATCCAATTCCGCAACGAACATACTTATAATATGAAATATTATATATATATATATATATATATATATATATATATATATATGAAAGATTCTTCATACTATTATATTTGACTGACTTTTGATGTTAGAGATCCGTTAGAATTCGGTTTGTTAGATGGACATGTAGTAACCGGAAGGGTGATGTACCAGTAGTCGGGAACTCCGTCGAAGGAAAGTCATTCGCACAAATCCCCGAAGTACTGTGGGACCTGTTGGCTTTCCTGGGAAGGAACGGTGAGAGTATTATCACCTATAGGCCAAAGCATGTCATACCAAACATTTTACAAACCATAAAAGTCTAATATGTCTTTAGGTACCCAATTTGGGATACCATTCCATGATGTTTTCTAACAAGTCCAAATGATTGATTATCTTTTCAAACAAGTCACCATGATTTAAGTTAAACGTGCCTAGCATGTCATATTGGATTATAATGTGTTTATCTTGCAATGTGACATGATTTGGACATGTTAAACTTCAAGATTTAATATTTTGTTCATTTTCTATCAAGACACCATGATTTGTTGATTTTTCTTGATATCATATTTCATAACTATACATACATCGACATTATACATGGATAAGTGATGATTAATATTATTGCTTTATCTAAAGTTATGATGTCACACACTTTGTTATACAATCTATATTATTCAAATTTACTTATATTCAAATCTTTAACACATTGATTCTTTACTCATTCAGAAAATGTTTCGTAATCGTCGCCGTAGTGGTTCTTCTCGTCGGAGAATGGCTGATACTGTTGCCCGGGAAATTGCTCAGGTTCTCCCCGATGTGGTGTTACAAGTGCAACAATACTTGAACCCAAACCTTGGCGATCAAGGTCAAGATGGAAACAATCCGAGGTGTTCTTATAAGCACTTCAAGTCATGTGATCCTCCAAAGTATGACGGCACCGAAGGAGCAACTGCTTTGCTCCAATGATACGAGGGTATGGAAAACACCTTTCTAAACAGTGAATGCCCCGATAACTTGAAAGTCCGTTATGCCACCGTGACCCTTACCAAGGGAGCACTTACTTGGTGGAATGGGGAGAAAAGAAATCTTGGTGAAGAAGCTACTAATGCTTTGACCTAGGTCGAGTTCAAAGGGATCATGACCCGTGAATTTTGTCCCCCAAATAAGGTCCAAAAGCTTGAGCATGAATTCTGGGGGCTCAAGCAAGATAGTAGTGAAAATACGGTCTATAATACTCGATTCCATGAATTAAGCATCCTATGTCCTCGTATGGTTAAACCTTTAGAGAAAGCTATTGAAAAGTATATTGGTGGACTGCCAATGCAAATCCGGGATTCACTTTGGAGTAGCAACCCTATCACCTTAGCTCAAGCGATCTGGTTAGCTGCTCGTCTCACTGATGAACATGTGAAAGAGGGGACCTTGACTAGAAAAGGGTCAAAGAAGAATGATGACAAAGGAAAAAGTCCAAGTGAATCCCCAAAAGAAACTACAAAACGTAGTTCATCCTCTTCCAACAAAAACAAGAAAAGAGAGTCTAATCATAAGAACTATGCCGTTACCCAAGCGACCCCGGTTCAACAAGTTGCACCTACTACTCAGCCTACCAAAAGGGCATATATTGGTCCATTACCATTATGCAACACATGTTCTTATCATCACTTGCCTACTGCTCCATGCCGACAATGCACGAACTGCTATCGTATGGGCCATACTTCCAACATTTGTCGCGTGCCAAAGGTTCAAACCAACCAGTTCAATGTGCCTCCTCTAAATGCTCCTTATGTACCACAAAGGGTTCAAACAAATCAAGCGAATGTACCTTTCTTGACTGCTACTTATGTACCACCAAGAGTTCAAAAAAACAAGCCAATATACCTCTCTTAACCGGCCCTTATGCACCAAGGGTCCGCGCTTGTTTTCAATGTGGTGACCCGAACCACTTCATTAATGTCTGCCCTTTAAGAGTCAATATCAATAATTTAGCAACCAATCAAGTGAAACAAGGTAACAACGGTGCAAGATGTTGTGTTTTTAATGTTAATGCCCAACAAGCTCAAGCCAACAATGATGTGGTGAACGGTACGTTTCTAGTAAATGGTTTATATGCGTCTATCTTATTTGACACGGGTGCTGATAAAAGTTTTGTATCCTTAGAATTTGAACCTTTACTTGCTATTCCTAGAACTAAGTTAGAAAAACCATTTACTGTGGAAGTAGCTGATGGAAAAACTGTCACATTGAACTCTAAGATTCCAAATTGTATCTTGAACCTCAATGAACATAAGTTCCAAATCGACCTCATACCTATGCAATTGGGTAGTTTTGACATCATAGTAGGTATGGACTGGTTATCCAAGAACCATGCTGAAATTGTTTGCTTTGAAAAATACATTTGTATACCACTCTTGGAAGGTCAAGAACTCAAGGTCTATGGTGAGAAAGTTTCTAAGGGTCTAAAACTCATGTATTGCACTAAAGCCCAAAAGTATTTGCGAAAGAAGTACATCGCCTTTCTAGCTCATATTGTGGAAACCAATATCGAGGCAAAGAAACAAGAAGATATTCCCATTGTTCGTGATATTCCCGAAGTATTTCCCGAGGACATCTCCGGTTTACCTCCGATTCGACAAGTCGAGTTTCATATTGATCTTGTGCCCGGTGCAAATCCAGTTGCTAAATCACCTTATCGTCTTGCACCGTCTGAACTCCAAGAACTTGCAATCCAATTGCAAGAACTTTCTGACAAAGGTTTTATTCGCCCTAGTTCATCTCCGTAGGGTGTACCAGTTTTATTTGTGAAGAAGAATGATGGTTCATTTCGTATGTGTATCGATTATCACGAGCTCAACAAACTCACGATCAAGAATCGTTACCCACTTCCTAGGATCGATGACCTCTTTGATCAACTTCAAGGTGCCAAATGTTTCTCTAAGATTGATCTCCGTTCTGGTTATCATCAACTTCGTGTTTCGGAAGATGACGTTCCAAAGACAGCTTTCCGTACTAGATATGGTCACTACGAGTTGCTTGTTATGCCTTTCGGACTAACCAACGCACCTGCTGTTTTCATGGACCTAATGAACCGTGTTTGTAAACCTTATCTTGACAAGTTCGTTATTGTATTCATCGATGATATTTTGATTTATTCCAAGTCCAAAGCTGAACACGAGAATCATCTGCGCTTAATTCTTGAACTCCTAAAGAAAGAACAACTTTATGCTAAGTTCTCCAAGTGTGAATTCTGGCTTAAAGAGGTTCAATTTTTGGGACACATCATTAATGAAAAAGGAATCCATGTTGACCCTGCAAAGATAGAGACCGTCAAGAATTGGAAGGTGCCAACAACCCCTACTGAAGTTCGGTCTTTCCTTGGACTGGCAGGTTACTACCGCCGGTTGATTTCTAACTTCTCTAAGATTGCACTACCACTTACTGTCTTAACACACAAAGGCAAACCTTACATGTGGGGTGATGATCAAGAGAAAGCGTTCCAAACTCTCAAGCACAAGTTATGCAATGCACCAATTCTTACCTTGTCCAATGGAAACGATGATCTTGTGGTTTATTGTGACGCATCGAATCAAGGTCTAGGATGTGTTCTCATGCAACGTGGCAAAGTCATTGCATACGCTTCAAGGCAATTGAAGGTTCACGAGAAGAATTACACGACCCATGATCTTGAACTGGGTGTTGTTGTATTTGCCTTGAAGATTTGGAGACACTACCTTTATGGCACCAAATGTGTGATATTCACTGATCACAAGAGTCTCCAACATATTCTCAATCAAAAAGAGCTCAACATGAGACAAAGGTGTTGGGTTGAACTGCTTAACGATTATGACTGTGAGATTCGTTATCCCCCGAGTAAAGCCAATGTGGTGGCGGATGCTATTAGTCGGAAAAGTCATGGGAATCCTACTATGTTGCATAGTATCCAAATCACATCCGATATTCAAACCCGTATTCTTGAGGCTCAACATTTGACAATAACCGAGGGCAAGATGCATGATGAAATGCCTATTGGTTTTGAGCTACAGTTGGAGACCAAGTCCAATGGTCTTACATACTTTCAAAACCGTGTGTGGATTCCGAACCGAAATGATCTTCGTGAGCTAGTTATGCATGAAGCTCATAAGTCCCGATATTCTATTCATCCCGGTGCTGATAAAATGTACAAGAATCTTCGAGGTCAGTATTGGTGGTCGGGTATGAAAAATGACATTGTTGCATTCGTGGCTAAGTGCCTTACTTGTTCTAAAGTCAAGGTGGAACATCAAAGACCGCCCAAGTTACTTGAACAACCTGAAATACCAGTTTGGAAGTGGGAAGGTATTGCTATGGACTTCATAACAAAGCTTCCACGAACCTCCAAGGGTTATGACAGTATTTGGGTAATCGTGGACCGTCTGACAAAATCAGCTCATTTCCTAGCTATATATGAAACATCTCGTGCGGAACAATTGGCTAGAATCTATCTTGATGAAATCGTTTGTAGACATGGAGTCCCTTTGAACATCATTTCCGACCGTGATGGTCGTTTTTTGGCTCGTTTTTGGCAAACATTACAGTCAGCCTTGGGAACCCAATTGAATCTTAGCACCGCCTATCATCCTCAAACGGATGGTCAGTCCGAGCGTACCATTCAGACTTTGGAGGACATGCTTAGATGTTGTGTGATTGACTTTGGTGGGAGTTGGGGCGCCTTCTTGCCACTTATTGAATTTTCATACAACAACAGCTATCATACCAGTATCGGTATGGCCCCTTTTGAAGCACTTATTGGTCGAAAGTGTCGATCGCCGGTTTGTTGGAATGAACTAGGTGAAGCTCAGATTACGGGTCCTGAACTGATTTAAGAAACAACTAATAAAATCATACGCATTCGTGAGAATCTTTTAACTGCAAGAAGTAGGCAAAAGAGTTATGCCGATAAACGGCGTAAGCCGTTGGAATTTCAATCAACGATATGGTCCTTTTGAAAGTATCACCTTGGAAAGGAGTCGTTCGTTTTGGAAAGAAAGGCAAATTAGCTCCTCATTATGTGGGTCCTTTTAAGATCTTGGAAAGGGTCAATAAAGTGGCCTATAGACTTGAATTGCCTCAAGAACTCTCAAACATTCATCCTACATTCCATGTCTCAAACTTGAAGAAATGTTTAGCTGACAAAGATCTCGAAATACCTCTAGATGAAGTTCGTGTTGATGAATCATTGCACTTTATTGAGAAACATGTGAAGATTGTGGATCATGATGTCAAGAAGCTATAAAACAAGCGTATTCCGTTAGTCTTGGTCAAATGGGATTCAAAGTGCGGTCCTGAACTTACTTGGGAACATGAGGATCATATGAAGGCCAAGTATCCAGATCTCTTTGCCGGTTCCTCATGATTATTTTCGGGACGAAAATCCCAAAAGTAGGGGATACTGTAAACCCCGAGAATTTTCCGTTGTAAATTCGTTTAAAATAACTAAAGAGATACGAAAGTTCATTTAATGCGATACGTATTAGTTTTCATAATTATATACATACATATAAAGTTTCAAAATAAGGTTGAACGAAAATAAAACAAAAGTAGATAACTACAAGGACTAAAAGTGTAATTGTGATAAAAATAAAAGAAAGAAACAAAAACAGTCCGGCGGGTTCGAACCCGGGGCTGTTCGACACAAGGCACACACACAAACCATCTAACCAGATTGTATTAGCTGACTAAGGTCAGCTTCGAAAATCCTTAAACCGTTTTCTCCTTCTCCTTCTTCCTTGACGCGAACCAGCCCACGATCTGTGTAATTAATCCGGTTTCAATCAATTTTAACATCAATAATAGATCGGTTATCAATCCTAATCGACACACGTTTTTAATCCATGGTTTAATTCGAGTTATGATGATTTAATCGAGCTTTAATCAACTGAAGCCATAAACTCGAGTATAAAAGCTAATCCGGGAGCAATTTCATCGAAAACTTGTTCCTTTGCTCGAAATCAACACACACACATACGCCCACACATATTTCGAACCAATCTGGTCCATCAATTCCACCAATCGTCATCTGAATTGGCCTGAATCGAAGCAAACGAACGAAACTGCAGTAACGTCTCTGCTCCCTTCGTTTTCATCCAATCCGGCATCTAACGAGCTAACTCTCAACTCCATTAGACTCGGTTTTAGTCCCAGATAGAAAGACCTAAGGTGATTTGGATGAACGAGCAAAGATTGAATCGAATTTGGGGGATTAAGGAAACTAGGGTTCATGGTTAAAACGAATTGGGGATGAATTGGTTAATCGGGGTAAGAAGATTACGAACGGGATCCTAGAAAGAGCTTCTGGCTCAGCTACTTGGTTCGAGTGTGTGTGTTTGGATCTAAGGGTCGCGGGTTCGAGTCCCGGCCCAAACAGTTTTTGTGATTTAAAATCCAGAAACTTGATTTTATTCATTTTAATCCAATTTTATTTCATTTTTAATTTTTTTGTTTACATTTTACTATCACAAAAATCATACTAAAATTCTACTCAAAATATGTAATATGTCAGTGAATTTTATGAAAATAAAAAACCTTTATTTTATAAAGATTTTATTAATAAACACAATTCTAGTAAATAAATAATATTCATTTTAAAATACAAAACTTATAAAATAAATCCTCTAAAAATATTTGTAGTGTTTAATAATATGTACAGAACAATTTATTCAATTTTGGAAGCAATATTTTTATAAAATCACTTTATTTAAATTATGAACTTATAAACCGAATTTGATTAAACGATATTTTAAAATAGTAAACGACCTCTAAAAATTATGAAAATTTACAGGGAACCTTAGAATACTATTATCGACCTTCTGTAATTTTTTCATAATTTTTGGATACTGTTTCTATTTATTTCTTATTTAAAGGATTTAAATAATAATTTAAATTGTTTAAATTACTTTTAAGCATATAGAAATTCTAATAAAATTATTATAAACTTCCAATATATTTTTAAGGCAGAAACATATTTTTATTCAATAAATGGTTTTATTTTATTATTAATACAATTTATACCATTTAAAACACCTTTATAAACTTACATAAACATAAATGTATTTAGATAATTTTGAAAACAAATTATTCTAACCATATACATTTATAAACACACTCTTATTATATTTCATTTAATTTTATAAAAAAAATATCATGTTTCATACTTACACATTAGCAAACACGATTCCTAAGTTTAAAATTCATTTACAAAAAGACTAGTAAATTATTATTAGGATCCAATGATTAGTTTAGATCCCAAAACTTTAGGAATACTATCAAGTTTAGAATTCCTTAGTTTAGGATCCAACTATCAATTACAATTCATTTGTTGATTCATACTTATTCATTTTAGGGCTAAGCAACCCGTGAGTTTATCATACATCCCTCTTTTACTGTTTCTACATATTTTGAGGGCTGTCACCATGTCATTATTCAAATCATTTGTAGAGTCAAACCAATCCAATCTTAAGAATGCTATTCATACTTGAACTTGTAGTTGCTTACTTGTTATGTGTTGAACATGCTTATTTATGTGCTATGGTGTTATTGTGTTGTTGCTATGCGATTCATTCATTCAATCTAGTACTTAGCAGTCTGAGAGGGTAGCGCCTTCTTCGCGTGACTTCGGTTACATGTGAAAAAGATGAACGTACGCTTACTTGCGAGCTAGTTTAATTACATGCTTGTAAGTATACTTTTGAGTCTTGTTATGAAGCATTCTTTTCTTTTTATTATTATAAATATATATTGTATGTGACTCACTCAACTATTCATTTAGTTAATCAAACTCTATTTTACATGTGTGGCAGGTTAAGCTTAAGCATCAGAAGAATTATGCATGAAAATCTAGGACTTGGACCTAGTTAATAATCAGAAAATATTTGAACTTAGGTTTAATTTTGTTTTGTTTGAATAAATGTAAAACTTTGAATACTTATGTTGCTTGAATGCTATGTTTGATAATTTAATATGATGCTTAATTATATGAAATCATAATAGCACCATGAGCTTATGAATAGTCGCGTTACGCCCAGACGTATTCCGCCGGTGTAGTTATTCCAACAGTAATAGACTCACACGTGTCTTCCACAAGTCTATTACACCCTGACACGATAAGAACCGACACTTAGGTTAAAAGGGCACATCAGATTGGCATATTTGATGTAAATGCCTTTGCACACATATCAGAAACTAGACACTGATTAGAACTAAATGTGGGTAGTCGACAAAATTCTCAAGTGGGAATGACTAACCCTACAATAACGGCTTTTCGAGCATGGTGACTACTTTGTAGCCAACACCATAACCATGCATAGAAAATTTAAGTCAACACTCAAAGACGACGACACATGAAATTTTTAGAACTCGACATTGAGGTGCAAACACACGTGAAACCTTAAGGACGTGAGCAGTGATGAACTTGCTCTTACAAGTTTTGGCAAGACAGTTAGAATCAGGCACAATCTCACAATGTAGGATAGATACATCTTTAACCCTATACTAAGATGTACCAGCGTTAGGACTCTGTAAACCACGGTCTTTAACACAAGTAACCCTACTTGGTTTATAAACCTAGGTGAAAGTGGAACAAGCGCGAAACTTTTGAGGCACTCAACTTGCCGACACTCGCCGAGATCAGGCGGGCAAATGGCTACACGAACATACTCCTTAGTCAATAATATAGGATCGGTAGAAATACTGAACCTTAACACAAACAATAGAGTATACTTAGTACATAGAGAACAAACAGAGAAATCATGAGTGCCACACACACAAGTACGTACAACACTTAAAATAAGTTCAACCTGAACTTGTGACAACGTGTATTTTTACATGGGAGTCTAAACAAAACAAAACAAACCAACAATTAATAACATTGAACAGATACATGACACGGTGAGACTAGAACAAACAACGGGTGCCCTCCCTCGGGACGACCGGCCTAGACCGCTTGAGGGATAAAAGGGCCGAACAAACAACTAGAACACGAGTCACCCCTTATGGTTCATGGGGAACCTGGTGGCAATGTGTGTTCTACACTGTAACACAGAAACAACAATACATAAAAACATTAAACTAGAACTTAAAAAGTACAAACAAAGTGAGAATGACGCGAACCGACAACCTCCCGGTGTCATTAACCTAGTGATACTAAATAGGAAATCAGGAGCATGACTTAACAGGGAATACCGAACACCATTTCAAGGGTAACCGTGCACCCGGTGATCACTTGTATTCCGATGCTAACACAAGCGAACACAACCAACTCAATCCGTAGGTCACGAGACGCGACGTGCAACAGGTACAAGTCTGCTAAGACTTTCACAATGTACCGTCCACTTAGACTCAACCAGTAATTCGTTCTTCTATTCGAAACTTCGATAGAATACATGGAACGGCATTGACAGTATAACCCCGCTTAAATTTCGGGACGAAATTCATTCAACGGGGGGAGACTGTGATAACACGACCCGAACCCTATTGTTCAGACCATAGGGTTGAACCTTGCTCGTAAAACCCTTAACAGCCGAATCTCGTGAATCCTCAGCCCATCCGGCGAACCCTAAGGTTCGCATTAGGCTCCTAGTGACGAACCCTAGGACCAGTTAACGAACCCTAGAGGTTCGTGACCCCCATTTCTGGCGAACCCTCAACCCTATAAATACCCTGTGCAGCCATTTTCACTCTCATTTCACACCATAGAAACACACACACACCTTTGTATCATCATCTTCAAGAAAGAACCCGCAAGATCTTCATAGCAAACCAAGAACAAGAGGTCACGAGTTCGAATCTTCAAGCAAGAACTCGCAAGATCTTCATAGCAAACCATAGAAACACACACGCACCTCTGTATCTCCATCTATAATCTTTCTAGTGAGTTATAACCTATAATGAATCATTGAACTTGACAAACCCACTCGGATTCATGTTAGAACAAGACTTAGAGACTATACTCATGTTAAACGAACTTTTGAACACATTAAACCGTAAAACAAGTGACAAAATTCTGGAAATAATCATGAATGAACGGACCACGAACCTGGAAAATTGGGAGGCGAACCTTCATGGTTGTGACGAACCTTCTTGATCTGATGAAGCTGCTTACGAGCCTTCTTAGCCTCTCACGAACCTTCATAGGCCACAAACCCTTCTGATTGGCGAACCCTAAGGCTCTGGCGAACCTGAGAGGGCCACGAACCCTCTAAACTGGCGAACCCTGGGAGATGTACACGAACCCTAGGGTATTATGACGAACCCGTACTTTTTGAACCCTTCCGAAACACCTACGAACCCCTAAGTCATGAACTACAAGTCTTGTACAAACCTTTAGATCCTTGAACTCTTACAAACCATAGAAACCCCAATTTGCTTCCGTGAACCCTTAATGATCATTTGAACCTTTATGGTAACCACAAACCCTTAATAGTCACTTGAACTGGTCACACCCCCAAATCCCCGCTCTGAACTTGAGGGTGTGAACACGATCTAGTTTCACCAGATCAGTGATTCAGATGGTTGAGATCGCAGTCTCTGGTTATCTTTGTGTGACCTAGATGATCCGTTTAACTTTCACAAGTTGTTTTAGGTTAAGAAAAGATATTCATTTGAAAACATAAGTAGTAAGTAATAAGTAAATATCAGCGGAAGCATTGAAAGACATTGTCCAAACATCAGGAAACAAGTTTAAATGTAGCGGAAGCGATAAAGTGTATCATGTCAAACATAGTTAACAAAACATCAATGTTCTCAGAACCGGATCGGAAGTCGAACCGGACGTCTTACTGGTTTGGTGGTCGGACCGGTCGGACCGGATGGACCGGATTTAACTATATTTTAATTATATTTATATATGTAATTAAATATAAGTAATTTATATATGATTTATACATATATTTTATAGTTATATATAAAACTTAACTATATTTGTATATCCGAAGTACTA
>BJCO01673081.1:0-19246 GCA_018326465.1 Flaveria floridana | reverse complement strand
CCTTATCTCTTTTCCTCGCTATGTAGATGTCGAATATAGTACCCAACCCTCTAAGAACCATCGCCACATCAGCACCACTACAACGATCTGGAAGATTTGAAACATAATACTTAGTTAACCTTGCCTGAATCTCCGCCGGAATAGGTTTCCGGCGAGAGCCCGTGATTTGATTATTTGATATCAAGGACCTGCGGTTTAGGGGATGCGGGGGTTGCCGAGTGGTGTGGTGACCGGGGGCTGCGACCGAACCTGTGTTCAAGGACCTGCGCCTTGAGAAAGGAATGGAGTCGACCGTCGGCGAAGGCGAATCTGCGAAGGGAATGGAGTCGATCTGCAATGGCGAAGGCGGATCTGCGAAGGCTTGCCGGATCTGCGAAGGAGACCGGCGGCGGCGGCTGGATCTGCGCCGGCGACCGGCGGTGAAGGCTGGAGCGGCTGGAGCAATAATAAATAATAATAACATTTAAATAAATCAGTATTCAATTAATAAAGATACACAAAAAATATATAACAAAATAAATGACTAAAATAAGATAAACAAACTACTCTATCGAACGCCTAATCCTCACCAAGTTAGGTATGTATTTCTTAGTTTCATATCTCAAGAAGGTTTGTTCGCTTTTGTTCCTCATCAATTTCTATGTCGTATGAATATCATTTTATTATATTGACACATCCCTTGTCCATGGCATTCTAGAATCATATTATACAAAATTACGCATGTGTATATTAAGTTCTTGATTTCACTTTAAAACTAAGCTCCTGTCGGATGTTGCACGATATGCCAAAAGTTGCTTTAGAACACAGAATGTTCGTTGGAACACTTAGTTATGAATTGCTATATATTTGATACACACGGTAACATGTGGATAGTATACGATTTGACAACTGTAGAATATTCAGGATATATTCTATCAACAATCTAATACCCATGTTTGTACTTTGATCGTTTGAGCTGGAATGAAGAGTTTGGTGGTGATCATTCTACATGTACTAACCTCACTACATATTAGGGTAGTTTCGCCACTCCAAGGTGTGCAATTGATGCTACCAAGCATCTTGGGAAAGTTGTGTCTATCTGCACGAGCCTCATATAACTGTTAAATGTTGCTTAATGCTAGTTTTCATATATATCTCCTGCCATATAAACTAATTATACCTTTACAAGCTTGTAAATGTATATCCTTGTATTTGTTTCAAATCTTGTAGTATTCTCCTATGTATCACTAGCAGCGTCGTGTCCTGTTTGACGAACTTTGGCCATGCACTTTTGTAAAAGTGGTTGAACCAAGTCTCCCAGTCACATCAACAGTGTGAGAACTATAGCTTCTCTCTCCAAATCTTGAACTATTTGTATAAATACTTCTTGGCGCACTAAAAAAGGTCTTCGAAATAATTCATTAGTGTATATGGGGTTAAAAAACTAGTCTTGTACACGAAAAGCTTATGAGTCACTTTATGATCCTAGTTGAGATGAACTTTTAGGGTTCGTAGTTGTCAACTTTTAGATGGTTGTGTGAAATTTTGGGTTGCGACTAGATCCTGTTAAAGAAAATCTCACCAGCGGAATCAGATGATGACAAATACAACAAAAACATTTTGGAGATTTTGTAAATAGTTTAGAATTTTGTGTAGAATTGTGTTTTTGTTTTGTATAAAGGTGTGAGTTTATGTTATATTTATACTGGGTAACTTATTTTATTTTACGTTTTGACTATATTATCACTGCCACCCTAGTGGTTAGATTTCTTCAAATTGTTACAAACCATGCATTTTGAGCCCACTCACACCTTCGCTCTTCACTCCTCGCTCACGAAAAGCTAGAGTGGTTCACTCCCTCATGCCCACCCGTCATGATTCCTACCCAATTATGGCGTAAGGACTAATCATAAAGATTAATATTAAACTAATTTGAAATAGAACATATAATATAATGCACCTATTATTATAAGTGTAATACATATAAGTTACTATGTAACCGTATTTTATTCATTGTAATATAATATCTTAAATGTAACCACGTAGAAGTGTTTAAATGTGGTCTCTACTTAATATGATTTTACATTAAACGCACACCTCCACACACATATATTAGCATGAGAAGAATCATCATGAAAAAACTATCATCTTCTAAAAATAAAAAAAAATCAATATACCTCAAAATTATGATAGAGTAAATTACACGACGGTCTCTAAGGTTCATAAATTTTTCAAGTTTAGTTCCTACTTTTAAAAAATAACATACGCGGACATGAACTATGTTTGTTTTGCACACCCGTAGTCCCTAGCACTAACAATTGCTAACTTAATCGGTTAAGTTTATGTGAAATGTCTATAGTACCCTTACTATTAAAATAAAATTCCTAAAAATCATATTAAATAGCGGGACCCACATTATTCCAAATTATAAAAACACAAATCTAAACAATCACCACAACCATCCCTTTCTCCCTTCCTAACTATTCCGATAGCCCCACTACCACCCCCGACAACTATTCTTGCAACCCCACCACTGCCACGGATGACAGTCCGGTAAGCATCACCATCGCTATCACATCTCCATCATATTCATCTCTCCACATCATCATCACACCATCACACCCTAAGCTCTTTTTCCCGCTAACTACCACTAGTACCAACCCATACTTTTTCTTTCTTTGTGAAACCAATTGCAAACCCCCTCAAACCATCATCACAACCATCCAATCCCTTCGATCTGATTTGAAACTAAAAAATCCAAAATCAAAAGTCGCCATTAGGTGGGTCTCGTTTTTTCAACCCTAGAAGCAGGTTTTGTTTTGGTGACGATTAGGACAAATGGTAGTGGTGATAGCAATTGGTTGCGGTGGTTGTGATGAGCGATGGTGATTGATTTATTAGATGGTGGTGGAGAGGTGGTGGAGTTGAGTGATGAAGCTTTCAGCTAAAGACGAAGATGAAGATGAAGATGATGATGAAGGGGAGGGGTAATCATCTGGGCGAGGTGGAGGTGGGTTAAGTTAGTTTTTGTTTAAGATTTAATATTATTTGTTTTTTTAAGTTTAGGGGTGTTTTGGTAATTTCACATTGATATAATAGAGAAACTTAACCTTTATCATCGTTAGGGATTGTCAGCATGCAATCTTTACCTAATTTAGGCTCATTTTTATAATTTTATAAAAATGGGAACTAAACTTGAAATACATGCAAATCTCAGCGACTGTCCATGTAATGCACCATTCTTTTTTACTTTATATTTGAAAGTTGTTTTAGCATATTACATCCCTATTATCTTAGGTAATTATGTTGTTTTAATACGAAATTCCTTGATTATATCTAGTCTTTAATCGTTTTTTTGTTAAATTATTAAAAAAATCAATCGTCATCAAATGGTTGTCATATGTATATCCTTTTACATGCAGAAGGTTGAAAATAACCAACATTGGAGTTTCACTGATATTGTTTGCATGTGGTATTTTATGGCACATATTATATACAGTCCTCAAGCTGGACTTGTTGTTAGGGTTCTACTCGTGAAGTGTTGATAATATGTTACATGGCTCCATGTTTTATTAGTCAGCACCACCACCAAACCAAACTACTTCTTGGATATTCTCATTGCAAGTAGATGGCCCTTAAAATGTTAAGCAAGATCAAGGTTATGCGAATCACCTTCACCAGTAAAATCCAGCCACCATACTTTTATACGTATTTCCATATCAATTGAAACAAACAGTCTTTTTTTTCTAGTGTTGGTCTATCAAAGTTTGGGTGCTCTATTATATTCTTCACCATGATCACATTTAAACCATATTTTCATGATATCATTGGTGATGTTTTTCTTTAACTATCGGGTGACTATAACGCATCCATTCTAACATCCTCTCGTAACAACATAAATGTAATACATCAACTCATCACAAGACATGAAAACTTAAAAAAAATTGTATGATTATGATTCTATGAAATTATGTAAGGTCTAAACTTAAAGACTGATGCAACCAAAGTAATCAAAGAGCTATCAGCATGCATTCATGAAGTACAGAAGAAAGTTACTTCAAAAGTTTTATACAACTTAAAGAAAATATGCTAAGTATAAAATCTTCCGAAGCCAAGTGACCAAATCTTCCGAAGCCAAAGATGAAGCCTTCCAAAGCTTCAGAGACAAAGTCTTCCGAAGCCAAAAACTAATTTCTTCCAAAGCCAGAGAAGACATGTTTTATCTGATCACCTTTTAACAAAAGTTGAACAACTTTCCGTTGTCACATGTGAATACTCACCAACTTAGATAAGTTGGTGAAAAGGTCCATACTTTTTTCTACTGTAGATTAAGGTCATTGGTCTGTAACTTTCTAGTTCTGTATCTTTTAACCTTTTTGTAATATATTAGGATGTGATATATGGCATGTCATAGTGACAAGTCAAAAGACAATCTGCCTTTTGGCTATACATTGATCTTGTTGTCTAGATTAGTGTTTCCAGCTAGCTTTCAAAGTATAGCCGGTTGTAGGATGTAGTATAAAGTGTCTCAAGTGCTTGTATTTTAAATATGCTTTGTAACACTTGTAGTAGAACTAGAGAGCAATATACAACATTCTTGAAAACCAAATAGTATCTAGTTCTTGTTCTTGTTCTATCTCATATCTACTTGTGTTCTTAGTATCATCAACTAAAAACCCGGTTCCCTATTTGATTTGTTAAGTGTTATAAGTTTCTCCTCACTATGGGACTATTGCATTGACCCCCTTCAACGTTCCTGCAATTGGTATCAGAGCAATTTAGGCTCTTAATTGTAAGATCTCACCATCTTAAATCCCTTTATTTTCATAAAACACTTAACAACTCAAATGGCAGCTCTTACCAAGGCTGATTTGGAAACCGATACTATGACAAAATCTCCACTGATCACTCCTGATGACTTTGATACTTCATGCCAAAGAATGGAAGGCTTCATCAAGTCTTAAGACAACAGGATGTGGGGATTTGTTATTTCAGGACCTCATGTACCATGCACCACTTCAACTGCTACTGGTGGTGGCATGATACCAAAGGAAGTGGCTGACTACTCAGAAGAAGACTGCAAGAAGATTGATGTAGATTAGAAAGCCATGACCACCCACCAAACTACTCTTCCAAACTCTATCTACAGAGTCTTTAAGAAGTGCAATGCTGCTAAGCAACTATGAGATGCTCTGAAGCTTATATATGAGGGGTCTAACAAAGCAAAAGAGAACAAGAAAGACCTCTTGAAGCATCAGTTTGAGAACTTCACCTTCAAGACAGGTGAAACCATGACACAAAAATACTTCAGGTATGTTGAAATTATGGATACTCTAATGGATGTTGGAGTAACTCCTGAGAAAGGGACATTATGAGGAAGTTCATTTCCTCTCTTCCCAGACAATGGATACACTATTTTATGGTTACTAAGAGGACCGAAAACCTTTAGACCCTTACTCTCAATGAGTTATATGGTATCCTCAGTGGATACAAGATGGAGATGAACATGCTAAATCCATCTGGCAACACCAACAATTAGTAGAGTTCAGCCCTTCATGTGGTTGAAAGGGATTGTAAAGAACCACACCATCATCTCATCTGCTACCCTGAAAACTCACAAAAGGGGTCCTTTCATCACCTTCTCGAAGACACCAAGGAAGAGCTACATCTAAAAGAAGCTCATTCTAAGAGTGAAGCTATTCTTAATCCTTTGTGTCTACTGATGAAAGCAGTGGCAACTTTCTCTTCACTCTTAAAGACTTGGACTGTATCCATCCAGATGATCTAGAGTATATGGAGATAGTCTAACAGATGGCTCTTCTTACTCACAGAGCCAAGAAGTTTTACAAGAGGATAGGTAGAAAGTTTCCCAGCAATGCAACCAGTGGAAAATTTAGGCTGGATAAAAGCAAGGTAAAGTGTTACAACTATAACCAAATGGTACACTTTGCTAGAGAGCGCAAGGCACCAAGGACAAATGGTGGCCAAGCAAAATCCAAAATAAAGTACACTGATGGAGCTCTACATACTGAGAAGAACAAACAACAAGCCCTGTGGTTTTTGTTAAAGAAGGAGGCTTTGATTGGAAATTTTAGGTTGAAGATGCATCTCCAACCAAGCACCGATGTCTGATCATGAAGAAGAGACCTTCAAGAACATTATATCCTCATCCTTGCATGCAAAGATTTGTTATTAGAATAAGTAGGGACTGGGATCGACTGAGATAGCTCCTCCACACACTCTACTATATGTAAGATCTCCAAGGTATGGAACTTATCAAGATGAGCTTCCCCTCATAGACCCCATCAAGAAGAGGATGAAGATGAGAGGAGATAGTGAAGGATGGATCTAAGACGATTGAAGAAAATCATCCTAAGGAAAGAATCAGGGATGACCAAGTCCAAGAGAAAAAACTTGATCAGAGCAACCAAGAAAAGATCAAAAAAGGTTCAAGAGATCAAGGATACCTTCAACTCCAAGCAGAAACAAGTCTTTATCTCTACAGGATTTGAAGTGGTGAAGGTTGAAGACTTAGCTATGGACTCTAGTAACAGGAATTCTAGTTCATGTCCAACTCATTCCTATGAAGAAAAGAAGGCTAATCAGCTATGCACCATAGCTGCATAGCTAGAACCATCTAGTTTCAAGAGAAAGCCTCGCCTTAAGAAGCCTGCTACATCGTCTATGAAGATGAAGATGGAAGTGGAAAGTGATCAAGCTTAGCTTTCTATTTAAAAGAAAACTCTTAGAAGGAAGCCAGTTAATTGCATCATGTGTACATCTTGCCAAAGTTTGCTTCTACAATCCTAAAAGTACTATCCACATGGCCAAGAAGAAAACTTTATAGAAGAAGAAGAAGAGAGCTTAGGAAGGAAAGTCTTTTCTTTTGGAAGCTCTAAAGTGAAAAAGAAGACTAGTGAAAACTTTCATTAGGAAGAAATTTTAGTCTTGGAAGAAAGGAATACTTCCGAATTACTGAACTTCACTGAAGTGAAAGCAGAATCTTCCGAAGGTATAGTCTCTAAAAGTTCTAAAGTCATCAAAACTTCCAAAGTGTTAAAGGTCAAGTCTAATCTTCCAAAGATGGTGTGGAAGATAAAGGAAGACCATGTGACTAAAGGTTCTTCATCAACAACAGCAAATGATCCTCAAAGCCTGAATATAGGATCAATTACTGTTGCATTATCTTCAGCTTATTTTGACAAGCCTAAGACTAACAAGGCTTAGGTTTCCAAATGTAACTAACCATCTATTATTTGTGCAAGAACAGGTAAAGACCAAAAGCAATGTATGGATCATTGATAGTGGTTGTTCCTGGTATATGACAGACAATGGCTCTTTGCTTCAAAACTTTAAGAAAATTAATGGAGGGGAAGTTGCTTTTGGTGGAGATTTAGGTGGTTACATTATAGGAAAGGGCAGGGTCATAAATGGTAAGCTTAGCATTGGGAAGGTAAACTTTGTCAAGGAGCTTGGCTACAATCTATTGAGTGTATCCTAATTTTATGATCAGTGACACAACATGCTCTTCACTAAGCATTTGTGCATTGTTCTCAAGCCCGGAGTGGTCATTCCTCAAGAGCATATCCTGCTCAAAGCCCCTAGGAGAGGGAACATGTACAAGATGGATTTGAAGAAAACATCCCCTTCAGGCGAGGTTTCTTTCTCTCTATCTAAAGCTAATAATGATGAATCTTTCCTTTAGAATAAAATAATATGCCATGTAAACTTTAAAAACATGAATAAATTAAGAATGATTTGGTAACTTGAATGCTAAAGAAAGAGTTTGCAAGTATGACCATTGTGATGCATGTCTGAAAGGGAAGCAACACAAGGTGTCTCACAAGCCAAAGGAAAGGAATTCCATCACTACACCCTACACTTATTACATATGGATATCTTTGGCCCCACTGGTGTAATAAGTCTCTGAAGGACCTCATATTGTTTGATAATCACAGATGATTTCAAAAGAGTCACTTGGGTATTCTTCCTTAGAACTATGAATGAGACTCTTGAGATCTTGAAGAACTTCATTCTAAAAGTTAAGAATCAATATGATGACAAGGTGAAAACCATAAGATGTGATCAAGGAACTAAATTCAGGAACCACATCATTGATACATTTTATCATGAAAAGTGTATAACAAGATAATATAGTGCTCCCAGAACTCCTCAGTAAAATGATGTTACTGAGAGGAGAAACAGGACACTTATTGAAGCTGCAAGAATCATGTTATCTAACTCTAAGCTGCCCATCACCTTCTGCAAGAACTATGTTATTGTAGTCAAGACTCTTAGTAAGACTTCTTATGAGTTGTGGCATAAAACGAGACCTTTCATTGGTTTCCTCATATCATTTGGATGTTCTTGCACCATCTTGAATACCAAAGATCAAGTAGGAAAATTTGTTGAGAAATCAGATGATAGACACTTCATTGGATATTCTTCCCAAGCTAAGGGTTATTGAGTATAAAATCTCAAAACTAGAGTAGTTGAAGAGTCAGCCAATGTGACTTTCAATGAGCACACTTCTTGTGTGAAAGGTTCTGGTCCTGATTGGTTGTTTGATCTTGATTTAGTTATCAACTTTTTTAAAAAATCTTGTGAGAATGTTTTAGGATATATATGTAACTTATTAACAGGAGATCCTGGCCCAAGATTTGAGCTGAGAAGACCAAGCAAGAAAACTACTTCAGCTCCAGTGATAACTAACCCCGTAGATGGAGTTCCTATCAGCATAACCAAGACAAATTCAGCTAATACATCTGAGGTACCTATAAATTCTATCTCATAGGCATAGAATTCAAATAAAGAAGCTTCTAATGTTAGAGGAAATAGTGGTGGTGATAGTCATCCAATATTTTCTTAATGTTGATAACTATACCATGGAAGACAACATCAATGATGTCACACACTCATTAGATCAAACCTCTCTTGATAAGTGCTGATGTTGTGGGAGACACTCTGTTACCAGATCTAAATTTCATAAGCCTAGATATCCATTCAACTTGTTATGATTCCTTAATAAAGGATCCACAAGTCACACCCCACGACAAACATCATTAGAGATGTTGACACATGAGTTAGAATAAGAGGACAAACCCATGACAAATATGTTTGTCTATACTCTTGTTTAGTGTCCCAGATAGAGCCTAAAAAGATGATGAAGATTTGAAAGATGGTAGTTAGGTTAAAGTAATGCACGAGGAGCTACTTCAATTCAAAAGACAAAAGGTTTGGAACTTATGTCCTCTTCCTCAAGGGAAGACCACCATAGGTACCAAATAGGTATTTAGGAACAAGAAGGATGATAGAGGACTTATCATCAAGAACAAGGCCAGATTAGTTGTCCAAGGATACACACAAGAAGAAGGGGTTGGCTATACAGATGTTTTTGCTCCTGTGACAAGACATGAAGCTGTTAGGATATTCCTTGCTTTTACTGCATCCAAGGATTTCAAGGTCTACCAACTTGATGTCAAGCGTGCTTTCTTATATGGGGTGATCGACGAGTAGGTGTATGTCAAACAACCACTTGGCTTTGAAGATCCAGATCATCCTGATTATATTTTGCAAGCTTGATAAAGCTCTTTATGGGCTGTACTAAGCTCCAAGGAAATGGTATGAGACACTTTCTCATTATCTCTATCAGTATGGCTATAAAATGGATACTATAAATGGAACACTCTTCATTAAAGGATCAAAAAATGACTTGATGCTGGTTCAAGTTTATGTAGATGACGTTATCTTTAGGTCACCTAATCCAAAGCTCTACAAAGACTTTGAAAAGCTAATGAAGAATATATTTGAAATGAGTGCCATGGGGGAACTCAGTTTCTTTCTAGGAATTCAAGTGAAGCAGGTTGATAATGGCCTCTTCATAAATCAGTCAAAGTATGTAAAAGACATACTCACAAGATTCAACATATCTGAATGTAAGGTAGCAAAGACACCCATAGCAAGAAACCACTCCCTTGGACTTGATCTTGAGAGGTAGTGCGTGGATGAACATCTCTACCAGGGCTATGATTGGGTCTCTTATGTACCTCATAGCCAGCAGGCCTGATATCATGTTTGCTACATTCATTTATGCAAGATATCAAGCCAACCCCAAGATGTCACACCTAGTTGTTATCAAGAGGATTCTTAGATATCTCAAAGGTGATCCTAAACTAGTCCTTTGGTATCCAAAGAATTCTGACTTCAATTTCTATGCTTATACAGATAGTGAATATAGTGGCTGTAATATGAATGCAAAGTCTACATCTGGG
The DNA here is from genome assembly GCA_018326465.1 of Flaveria floridana. Lineage (NCBI taxonomy): Eukaryota > Viridiplantae > Streptophyta > Magnoliopsida > Asterales > Asteraceae > Flaveria > Flaveria floridana. The sequence continues at coordinate 8,996 of BJCO01673081.1, read as the reverse complement.
GGATGTCAATTCCTTAGTGGAAGGATAGTCTCATAGCAAAGAAAGAAAAAATCATATGTGTCTGCATCAACTTCTGAAGCTGAATCCATTGCTTCTGCTAGCTGCTGTGCTCAAGTGCCTTGGATTCAAAATCAAATGCTAGACTATGGATTCAACTTCAAAGATACTACCATTCATATAGACAACAACAGTGCTATTTTTATCACAGAGAATCCTATGCAGCACTCAAAGACAAAACACATCAACATCAGGTATCATTTGATTAGGGATAATTTTGAAAAAAGATTAATAAAACTAGTCAAAGTTACCACAAATAATTAATATGCTGATCTGCTCATAAAACATTTTGATGAACAGAGATTTAAGTATCTTGTATCAGCTATTGGGATGATTAACTTTAAATAGATTTTTCTTAAACTAAACTCAAGATTATTTTTAAATATGTGTGTCCTATGTTGTCTATATCAGCACCTAAATAAGCCCAGTTTACTTTTAAAGAAAACTTTTCAAATGATATTCATTAGAATTTTAGAAATTTTAGACACTTTCTCTCAAAAGACATTAAGTTGTCTTTGGTAAAACATTATGTCTTTAAACAACTAATAACTACTTATAAGATATTTACCTTTGCAAGAAATTCTTATATATTTTCCAAAGTTTAAATATGCTTCTAAGTACTTATATGTTTTTGAATGATAATTTTCTTCCGAAAGAAATTAAGACTCGGAAGATTTATTTCTTTGTGAATAAAATTTCTTAGTTTTAATATTTTCCGAAACCAAATATGCCTCTGAAGTAAAAAAACTCTAAGTATTTTCCTTTTGACGCAAAATTTCCATAAATTTCAGGAATATCTTCCAAAGTCCAATTGGCTTCGGAAGCTTTTATAAAAACTTTCAAAGACAAATTACCTTCGGACGATTTTCGACTTCCAACAAAACTACCTTTTTGGGCGCTTTTTCAGAGATGAGACCGATATCCGGATTTCAAATTTTATCATTTTACATTAACTTTGTCTCAAATCCATTTTATATATATACACCTTTAACGGTTCCCCATCTTTCACTTTCCTCTTCATCTACAAATCTCTATAACCTAAATTCACCCACAAACCACCTTTTTTCTTACATTTCTTCATCATAAAGCTATTCATAAATGGCCTACCCTGATCTATGAAACCAACCAGATTTTTCCATGCATTTACACAGGCAACACAACTAGGTTGCTCTATTATCATCTGAGAAAGATCCTAGTTTCTCAGATCTTTACCAGTTCTTGACTTTATCCAACTACTTCACCTCCCTCATAATGGATCCTCCACTATATGAAGATCAACTTTTGGAGTTTTAGAGGACCTGCCAAGAAGTCATTATGGATGGGGAGAAGGCACTGTCTGCCACAATGTAGGGAAGGACAATTTTCATCACTCCAGCCACCATTAACACCCATCTAAGGCTGAATGATGAAGAAAGTGACTTGTCCTTCCTAAAATCTACTGAGAACCAATCCTTCAGGCAGATGGGCTATAAGGGTGATTACTCTATAAGAACCTTCAGGAAAGGGAAGGTCTTCTCCCAATAGAAGTACCTCCTCCATGTTGTCATCCATTGTTTATCAAACAAGCATGGAGGTTGGGATCAAATTCCAGAAGACCTTTCCTATATAGTCCATGGCATGGTTCAAGGTGTCAAGTTCAGGTACTCTCAATTTGTATAAACAAATTTTCTTGCTAACTTAGACTCCTTAGAATATTACATTTTCCATAGATATGTTCAACATATTCTTAATTGTAAAACAAGTAATGTTCTTAAAATGGGACAGATGAAACCCGACATCTTCAAAACAAAGAGAAAGCCTACTGTGGGCTTCTCAGGGATAGAAACTGCCCTAGTCCCAAAAATTTTAAAGCTCATTGCTCAAGGTGATAACCTAGCAGCACCAGCTAGTGTTAAACCCACGCCTTCTACCTCTTAATCACCCACACAGCCACAAATTACCCTCACCTACTCAAGAAGATCCAAACAAACCCTTGCACAAACCACTCAGGTTGTGCAAGCCACCATATCCTCACCGATGTAGGAGGAAGTAGACACTGGAGCTCCTACTTCCCCTAAGGAGCAAATCACTCCCATCACTTCAAGGAGCAGTGTTGCGGTTCCTCATGCTCAGCCTAATGATCTTATAACACCAACACCAGCCTTGAGCCTTCACTTAGAGTCTGAAAACTCTAATGAATAACCTTCATGGGAAAGCTACCATCCCCAGTCTCTTGATCTTAACCAACCAATTCCCAACCTTAAATTCTATGATGATGAAAACCTGGGATGCAGTGAGTACCATGACTATCTCTTCTCCTCCCCTTCTCAAGGAAAGTTGAGTGCTCCTGACTCACCCATGTCTAGCCCATATCATCCACCCACAACTGATGTGGATCTTCCAGAACCTATTCAGGAGGTCCATATGGAAAAGGCTCTCGCTTCTACAAGCGATTACATCTTTAAAACCTCAACCATGGCAACCCAGCCCATTGACACTTCAATTGAATCCGTCATGGTTCTAGGGAAATCCAGTAGCCAAGAACTTAGTGCTAGTGATGAGGAAGAAGACTTTGGTCCTATTCTCTCGTCCCCCATGATTCTTCAGATGAACATAAGGGGAGTCTGAAACTAAAGGTGCACAAACTGACTAAAACTTGGACCTATTTAGTCTCAAAGGTTAGTCACCTGGAATCTCAAGCGACTACCTTACAAAAAAGGTCAATGACTAGCAACTTCAGATCACCAATCTTAAGGGCAAGTTAGCTGAGAGACCATTAAGGAGGACTCAACTAGGGCCACTAGAACTTGTGGATGTGGTGGACCTAACCTCTAGCTCACCTATACAAGAGGGTGATGCTACCAAAAAAGGGGGAGAAAGTCATACCTACAATCATAGAACATGGGAGTTCTTCTCACAGTATGAACATAGAAGATTCACCACTTTCACTTGCACTTGTCCATACTCAGCAACCTCCTCAAGTCCATATTGATGTGGACTCACTCATACAAAGTCTGTTTGAGTAGGGTATTCCAAGGGCTATGCCTACCCCACCCTATGATGCTGAAAATGAAATACTAGGGTAGAGGTTTGATGCTAACAAGAGAGCCCTTATACTCTATAGACTTCAGGGTAGTAAGAAGTCTTAAGTTTTGAGACCCTAAAGTACTATGAAGTTTTCCTCTACTTCACATGTCACTTGCCAATATAAGTCAAAACAGACTAGCTGAGAGGATCCAAGACAGGATTATTGATGACTTCATATCAAGAAGAACACAAAGGCTAACATGCAATGTCATTGGTCGACTGGATGTTAAGGTTGACCCTAAGATTAGCTTCAAAGGCGAAACCTTGACTGAAGGCCCAGTGATAGAACCTGTAAACCTTGAGACAAGAAGTAATTCAACATCCTCTACCCTTAGTGAGGCACAAGAATGTGAAAGTGCTTCACAATTTCTCTCTGGCCAGAGCACAATTACTAAACCAGGCAATGAAGGCCAAAGCTCTCTCCACCCTGAGTCACCAAAGCCTATGAGTGACAAAGGGAAAAGGAAGTTGAGTCCTAAGGATATTGAGGAGGAGAAAAGAAAGAGGAAGATGAAGCTAGAGGGAGAGAGTTCAAGTGGGTCCCCAGGCTTCGTGGATGCTCCAATAAGGGCTGCCCCTAGGCCAAACACTTAAGATGATGAGTTAAGGGCAACCAAATTGAACTACTTGGGGACCAAAAACTACAAAATTGATTAACTCATCTCTCTTATCTTAGAAAAGTTAAATGAACTAGCTGATACTGAGTTGTCAAATGGAAAAAAGCCAAAAATTAATTAATTCCTTATTTTTAAAAATTTACAAACCGGTGTTAACTTAACTAGTAACGTTTGGTCAACTACTCACGGTTCACCGGACTCGTACATTTGTGTCACCGCCCATTGGGTTGAATATGATTCGTGGCAAATGATGAAATGTACGATTACTTTGAATTGTTTAATTATCCTCACACCGGTCAAAATATTTTTTTATCTTATTGGTAAAGTTATTAAAACATATAAATTGAAAAACAAAATCTTGTCAATATATTTTGATAATACGTCAAATAATACGCTTGCGATAGAATATCTAAAATTAAAATATAAACCAATTTGTGATAGTGTGTTTTTCATAGTCCGATATGTTGCGTAAATCATAAAATTAGTCATTCAAGACGGTTTAAAACTATTGAAATAACAAAAGATGCTTTTAAAGGAATATTACATGACATTTTGAGCAATAACAAAAGATATAGTAAGTATCGCAAGTTTTGTGAAAACGCAAATTCCAAATGTTTAGGTCCAAATTGAAACGTACCTACAAGATGAAATTCGACTTGTAACGTGTTTGAAAAAGCTATTGAGCCAAAAAAAAGTTAGTATCCTTTCATAATATTTTGGTGAGTCGTGGAAAGGTTTCTACTTACCATACATTGGGGTGAGCTATTATTGAAGAAATAAGCAAAATGCTTGATGTTTTTAAAACCGCAACTATTTGTCTTTCTGAAGTTTATTATCCAACGAGTCCATTAGTACTCCACAAAATTTACCTAATGACTTTAAAATTAAATGAGTTGTCTTTTAGGGGTGTCTTTTAGGGGTGAACCTTATTCGGATATAATACCACCAATGAAAGAAAACTCAATAGATATTTTAAAGAAATTCATCCGGTTATTACCTGTGCTGCTGTCATAAACCCTTGCTTAAATATGTCAGGGGTTGAAACTTTACTTAATAAAATTACTCTTAATTTGTATTTAGAAGAAGAAAACCCATTCTATGGTCGAAGTTTAAAAGCTAGTTTTAACCAACATTTATAAAAAATGTTTGATGTTTATTTAGCAATAATGGTGAAACATCAAACATAAATGAGTCTATGAGGCATGCGGCCCATGCCGAAAGTTAAAGTGATCTAATGTTTTCTTTGTATAATACTTTAAGGTATGAATGTAATAAATGTCAATGTAGTAATCTGAGTAGTGAACGCGGGAGTTATGATGGAACGAACTTTTTATCTACCATGACTCCATAAGCTTTTTAAAAATTTTGACTTGTTGGCTTGGTGGAAAGGTAAGGAAGATCAATTTTCCATCCTATCCACCATGGCCCGAGATTTACTAACCATCCAAGATTCCATGTTAGCTTTGCAATCTATTTTTTCTATTAGTGGTAGGATTATATCAATATGAAAAACCCGGCTCACTCCCGAAGCAATAGAAATGTCTATTTGCTCGAAGGATATTTGAATGCAACTGTAAGAATACAAGACAAATGTTCAATTGAATGAGAATTGGAATATGAAGCCGAAATATATGAAGACGAAGTAGACGGTGAATTAACACCCGAAATGGCCGATGATGAAGCGACATATGATGATTATGTTTGAAATAGCTCGGGTTCGGGGGGTGAAGAGTAAAAACATCTCAAGACTCAAGCGGCATATGATGATTACCTTCAAATGAAGGACTACGTTTGGTTTTATTTGTTTAAAATAAAAAAATAGAATCTTAGTTGTTTTGTAATTTTTTATGTATTTTTATGTATTTCATTTAGACATTTAAAAGTTTAAGTATTTAATATAATTAAAAATTTGTATTTTTATATATATTTATTTCATTTACATGTTTAAAAGTTTAAGTATTTAATAAAATTTCAAAATGTGAAATTCTAATTTTAGTTGTTTTGTTTATGTTTTTTTATGTATTTCATTTACATGTTTACAAGTTTAAGTAATTTAGTACAATTAAAGGTATAGAGATCATAATTAAAAAAAATTAAACCGAACTGGTTTTGGCCCGAACTGGTTTAGGAACCGGTCTAAATCGGTTTGGATAGTTTGGGTGTTATATGCCCAAAACCGGTTTATAAATTGAACCGGTGTGGGCCAAACCGGTTTGCCCTCCAACACAAAAAAATCGACCTGGTTCTCAAACCGAACTAGTTTGGCAAAAAAAACCCTGTTTGTTCACCTCTATATACGATCCACACACTCATCTAATTGTAAATAGATTCGCTACAATTATCGTTGTAGTTATCACTATCTTAATAGTTATGATATTCACCACCATTATTGTTATAATATTTACCACCAAATATATAGTTGTTATCCTAAAATGAAAATTTTAACAGATTTCGCAATAGATTAATGAAGAAATTTCTCGACGCCTTCATCCAACCTAGATAGTATTGAATGCTCCTTCCATCCAAGCATGATACTTAATTTCATGGTTAGAACTCAATCCTGGAATGGTGAATTAGAATCAGCCTATGTTGACATTATACCTCCATAAAGATTTTTAAATAATAGGGCAATGACTATGGCATTGGGCAGAAAGCGTATGATTTCGATGTGGCCATTCCTTATAGGTTATCCCCTACCTCGAATCCTTTGATGGACATAAAGAAATTAGTTCTTCACCTATCACATTGGTGGACTTGAACCTCTCTCTAGTCTTATAATTAATACCCCTTCCTCTGATGAGAAAGTTGTTGGTTAGGCCTCTTACCCATACTTATTTAAATACAAGGGAGCTAACTTATCCATTTCAAGATAGTTGCTACCTATATGTTCTGATTCATTTACTACAAGAACGCCACCGTTCCATCCAGGTCAAGATTAAAATACAAGTAAGAGTGTTCGAGCAGTAGATAGTTCCCAGTTATGCTTGTTTTCTCTCTTCCATTTCTTCACTTCATAACCATAAAGAGACTAGGTTATTCTCATTCCAGCTTTAATCCATCAATGCAAGCGGTTAGACTTTAACTGCAGATTAAGGCCTCTATCTTACTATTCTAGACATAGGTAGGTGATAAATACAATAGATCTCTCTCGCTATAGACGGTTGTTGCTTGAAATAAATGTCTCTTACCTTTCAAAAAATTGAATAAAGAAGGATTTTTGAAATGGTATTCTACGCTTGATCTCTACTACCTGAAAGCTTACTCACAATCTTTGGCTCACTTAGGACTAGAAAGATAGGCTTCTTCATACAAAGCTAACCGCGAACTTATTTTGATAGATTAAACTAGCTAGGAATGAGGATTCGCTCCTTCCCTTCCTTTTACATTATTTCTTTATGATTGAAGTTAGACGACACGATTCTTATTATTATGACTTTTAAAAAGAGTTGTCATATCTTGATAATGGGTTCTGTTAATCTATAATCGTGGGAGGAGTAGATGTAACAGATGTTATGTGTATTGAAATAATTCAAAAATGTACAAACACAAATAATGATAAAACCAACCCACTTTTATATTTGGGTTTCCTTCATAATGTATTTTTTTAATAAAGAAGCGCGCTCATAGTTAGTGTAACGTAGGTCCTTTCCTTGGTTGATGGAGGGGATAAATGCATACGATAAAGTCCTTGAGTTTCTGAAAGAGTGTAAAAAGAAGTGCTTCAAAAGGGTTAGCCATACACTTCATATGTTTCTAATGATTAACATGGCATCATTTAATGATACAAGTCTTGGATAAGAATCTACAACACTCTAGAATGCCCTTATTGATGATCCGACAACATCTATGGTTCGTCGAACAATGTGATATCTCATACTAGGTAAATCCTTAACACACCTCTTTCTTAAAAAGACAATAGAATGTTATTATGAATTCTGGCCAATATCGGGTATATAAGTAGTGATTTCAAATCCAAAGGTTAATCATGCTCAGGAAACTTTACGTAATATAGAGTTTGTTTTTTTTAGGGTGATAGTGAAAAAGTTGACATATAAGTCACCCTTATTACCACTCTACTAAACCATACATGAGATTTTCATCTCATACCACTCCTCGTTCAATTCTTTCAAAGTTATTGAATCCTTTTCCACGTTCGAGAATCCCCACTCTTCCACTCCATCCTGTAAAGTAACCATTAATCCACCAACTATCTAGGTCCTACCTGACCATAATGGAAAGGTTTCGATCAGCGAGCACCCTGCACACTTGATCGTAGGCAGCAGTTGCAGACTAGTAGGTCTTTTGGGGATTTAGATTCGGAAGTTAGAGCCTTAAGAGGTTGTTTGCCTATGGCTGGCTTATTGCTCTTATGGTAGGGAAGTCCTCCGTAGGGCTTTAATGCAACTCCTATGATTACTCAAATTATTAACATAAACTAAGGGAAGAAGATTTCTTCTAGTAACCTAGCTCACTTGACGGACTTAAGGAGGTATTTTCTTTATCTCAACCAAAATGCAAATCATGATCAATGAACTTCTTAATGTCGTTGAACTCTATAAGGATTCCTATAAGTCTAATGCAGCCAAAACACTCTAAGTCTTCCTGCATGCTGCACAAAAGAACATGAAATAGAAATGCTTCGGAAGTTTTACACTTCACTTCAGAAATATTCTAAGTGTAAAATCTTCCGAAGCCAAGACCAATATCTTCCAAAGCCAGAAATAAAGACTTCCAAAGCTTCAAAGACAATGTCTTTCGAAGCCTAAGAACCAAGACAGATTCTTCCGAAGACTTTTATCAGACATGCTTTTATCTGATGTACTTTTTTATAAAGCTGAACCACTTTCCGCTACCACTCTGGTTGGTCACCAACTTGCATGAGTTGGTGAAAAGGTCCATGCTTTAGGAAAACTGTACATTGAGGTCTTGAGTCTGTGCATTCTACTTTATGTACCTTTATCCTTTTTGTAATATATTAGGATGTGAGCTATGGCATGTCATAGTCACTAGTCAAAGGCAATCTGCCTTTTGACTCTACATGGATTTTGTTGTCTAGTTTATGTATCCAGCTGGCCTTCAAAGTATGGCCGGCTGTAGGTTGTAGTATATAGTGTCTCAAGTCTTGTAACTTAGTGTGAGTGAATGCTTGAATACTTGTAACTTTGAACTTGAGAAGCAATATACAGCATCCTTGAAAACCAACTACTTGTGTTGTTATCTTGTTTTGTTTCTAAGTTTACTTGTGTTCTTTGCATC
>BJCO01673080.1:0-21680 GCA_018326465.1 Flaveria floridana | reverse complement strand
TGTGTATATATATATATATATATATATATATATATATATATATATATATATATATTAATTACAACAATTCATTAAATCAACCTTATAAGTAACAAATCTTCACCAAGTCGGATTATTCTATTTTGATGAAAGCAAAATCCAAACACTCACACTTCGAATATTTGTGACGAGAGAAATGCACTAAACGCAAAATGGTCACAATCAAAGAGTAAAGTTCCAAATTCTGTGATAATATCTGCTCATGATTTTGATTGATGAGAGAGAGAGAGAGAGAGAGAGAGTGAATCACAGTTGTCTGCATTCAAAATCGAAATCAAATTCACTCAAAACTCCATTAATGCGCCAACAAAACTTCAGTTTTTGAAGATTCGAGTCGCAAAATCCCTTTCGTAACGCTAAAACCCTCGTTTAATCTGCTTGAATTCGCGTTTTGTTTCGTTTTCCTCTGTAATCAGGGGGAAAATGGCTTCCGATGGCAATGGAAGCAATGGTAAAGTGGATGATCATCAACTCTCGTTTGCGAGAAGGTAAAACCCTTGCTATACGTCTTTTCGTTTGGTTTACGTGTCGTTCAAGTTTGTATGTGAGTTTTGATCGTCCGATTTGATCATCGATTTGTAATGGTAGGCTGAATCGACGTTTTGAAGCGTATAAATTGATTAGGGGTTTTAAACTTTACTGAAATCGATAGCCCTAGGGGTTTATCGATATAGAACTCATGTTTTGTTTACTGTATTTTGTGAGTTTCTAGACGTTGATTTCAACTCTTGAGTACGATTTTGATCTCATAAGTTGGAATATTTCCTGAAGGTTATGTTTTAATGCTCTTTGTGTCATAAATGTCTTGAAATGTATAAAACTGAGAATTTTTAACTGTATGTTCTAAAATGATGTTGATAGTCAAACAGAAGTATTGCTGATAAATAGAAAGGTACAATGTTGGTCATGTGTGTGAACATTACATAAGACATTTCTGGTGATACGTGGACATAAGGTAGATACCTCATGAATCATGGCTATAGACACATGGACACAGTCACACATGTGTGTGTGTTTGAATATATAATGATTATTTTTATGATTTGTTTATGTGAGTCAACAGGATTCCTCTGTTCTATCTATATGTAAATATGTCAACAATCACATTTAACCTTGCACTTTTCATGGGTTTTTGGTTTTCCTATATGTGTGTTTATTTAAAGATTTGAGTCCTTATTTGTTAGCAGAAAATGTTATGTATTTGATTAATTAAGTGTTTCTTGATGCAATATTTTTTAAAATTGTGCAGTTATCAAATAGAGGCTTTAGAGCAAGCAATTAAGAAGAACACTATAGTGTTCTTGGAGACTGGATCTGGCAAAACATTAATCGCTATTATGCTTCTACGACGCTATGCATATCTTTTGAGAAAACCGTCTCCATTTATCGCAGTGTTTTTGGTACCTACTGTTGTATTAGTCAAACAGGTATATCAGTTGACCTTTTATTTTAAAACTTTGCTCGTAACATGTGTTATTCAGTCATAATCTTGACGGTTTGATTATCTCACTAGCAAGCTGAGAATGTGAGAAAGCACCTAGATCTAAAGGTGGAAGAATATTGGGGTGCAAAAGGTGTTGATTTTTGGAATGCTGCTGATTGGATGAAGCAACGAGATGAAAATCAGGTATACCCAGTCAACATTTGACTTTTTATTTTGTTGGCCATCATCAATCTGATCAGTATTCTGACTGATTATCAAATACTTAAAGTATCTTTTAAGTAGATGAAATTAAAAAAACTTAAGGTCCTTGAGGAGGTGATTTTACGCGATCTCTTTTACTACATACGCCACGATAATATAAATTTTGACTGTTACCCTTATACCAATTGCACTTTCATTTTGTTCTTGTGTAAGGGAAAAACCATCAAAATATATATCTACTGGTGTTGGTAGTAAAGAAGGCAATGTAAAAATCACCTCTATTTTGTAAAGATTTCTAATGACTATTTAATTAAGCAATTTGACTTCATAAGCTTTGAATATTAGTACTCCTTACCTTGTTTCCGATATATAGTTCTTATTTTTCAATTTAAATTAAGTATTATTATACGTGACATGTTAAGGACTAAATTTCAAATTATAATTCTTCATATAGAGATTAAACATCCATGGTTTCATCATTCTTACAGCTACTGGTCATGACGCCTGATATCTTAAGAAATGCATTGAGGCATAGATTCTTGACCTTAGATGTCATCAAGGTGTTAATATTTGATGAATGCCATAACGCGAAGAAAAATCACGCGTATGCTATCATTATGAAGGTATGTTAATAAATATATTTTAAACATTAATTTATTTGCTTCAGTTACCTCTTTGAAGGTATTAAATATTGTGTATAGGAGTTCTATCACTGCCGTTTACATGACGGTGATTCTCAGCTTCCTAGGATACTTGGGATGACGGCTTCACCTGTAAAAGCTAAAGGTATGGAAGGGATTCATGCCACTTATTATCAAACTATCGTTCATGAAGTTATTGGGCAAAGTTTACAAAATAAAAAGCAAACTTTTACATTTTTCCTTGATTTTAGTGATCAACTGTGAATTAGGCACAAAGCAGTTCAACTTACATTTTCTTGCCGATTTTAGCAACCAATCTCATTTTAACTGATTTTACTAGTAATTTTGCAAGGTGTCGAATTGGCTGATTCCATGCTGGTTGCTATATCAAATGTCACATGCAAAACCTGCTTACCGGAAAAAAAAATTAAAAATAAAGTTTATTCACATGATTCAAAATTGATTTTTTGTTACATTTATAGTTCTAAATAAGTAGAAACGTCAATCAGTTGTCATGTGGCATATCTTCAGAAATTTTTAAAGAGTAGCAAACAAAAAACATGTTATCAGTTGCTACATTTGTTACTAAAATGTAAATTTGTTGCTAAAACCGTTAATAAACTATCCATTGGTTAATTTTTTTGCGATTAGTCGCTAAAATTGAAAAAGTAATAAAATTCATTTTCATTTCGTGCTGTTTCCCAAAATAATTTAATTAGAAAACGAATTATTCTTTTTTAATATACTTATTAAATACTCATACGTGTGATTGTTTAGATTAATTTGCAAATTGGGAGCCTAAGTAGCTTGTTTCTTGTACTTTTAGGGTCAAGCTCAAGCGAAGAGTACTGGAAACAGATCAGTATACTTGAAGATCTACTTGATTCAAAGGTTCCTAGTTGTCTATAGATATGCTATTACTCATTTAAATTGTACCATGCTCTTTTGACTCTTCAAACTGAGGCTCTATGCATCTATTTTTGTGCACCATTAAAATTTTAAGGGCAAACTGCACAAAATAGAAACAAACTTCACACATTATTATGATCTTAGAAACAAAATATAAAATTAAGCACTAAGTTCTAAGCAACTTAAATTACTACCGGGTTTAGTAACCACATTACTTTCTTTTACTGATTGTAGCAACTAATGACGTCTTCAACTAGCAGCAAGCCATTTTTTTTGCTGGTTTTCCAAAAATTGCTGGCATGACATCTTTTTGTCATTTTAGTACATCTGTATATATTGTATCTTATATGACATTTAATATTATGTTTAATTTAAAAAGTTTAAAAAGATCATTTTTCCAACTTGTTAACAAGTTTATGCTTTTAGATCTATGAGTAAAAAACTATAAGTTGTTTCTGTTTTGTAATTTGAAGTTGATTGCTAAAATCAGGAAAAAGGTATCATGTTCATTTCTTTTTTGTGTGGTTTCATTTTTAATTTGATCCTTTGCCAGGCCAATTTAAATGGCATGAGGAGAAAATGAGAGGAAAACTTATTTTGGTTATTTGATAATGATGACACATGCATCTTTTCTTTTGGATGACTTATTTGATAATGACATGCATCTTTTCTTTTGGATAAAGGTGTATACGTGTGCGAGTGAGTCTGTATTAGCAGAATATATTTCGTTTTCCAAAGTGAAGTATAAGTTCTACAAAGAAGGGGAAGTTCCACATCAAATATTTGAGGAGATAAAACATAAATTGTTGATTCTAAGGGAAAGGGTAACATTGATCTTTTTGGGATTTCCTCCGCTTGAAATTTGATATTTTTTATAAGAAGTTGAAATAAAATCTTACAAGTAGGAATTATGTTCTCCAGTATGAATTGGCCATCAGAAGTTCAAACCTTATGGAATCTTCAAAGGAAAATGCAATAAGAAGATTATCGAAGTTATCTTCAACCTTTGAATTTTGTTTATATGAGCTGGGCATTTGGTTAGCATCAAAGGTGTGTTTTTAAATTTCTATTTTAATTGAGTGATTGTTCTAGAAACATTTTCTTGTGTGAACATACACAGAAAAAATACTCGTTGTAAACAATGTCTTTTTCTAGTGTACGAGTAAAAATTTCAACCCATTTATGGTTGAGTGGATCAATTTGGGTTATCTTTGTCTCTAGCGGTTCAAATGCGTAATAAAACCAGGTTGAACATGTGGATCGGGTCAAACAGATCGAAATGTATTTAAAACGCATAAAGCCTCCTAATTAATTTTACTTAACAATTTAGATATCATTGTACTAATATAATTTTATTCATATTTAAACATTTATTATTTATAAACTCCAAGGAAAGGAAAGACAAAAAAGTGTTTGTGGGTGGCACCAACCCATTCTAAAATTTATTTGTTTTGACCGTCACCCAATCACAATGCATCTTGTCACCTCAATTCTAGCGTTTCACAACAATGGCTGTTAGTTTGAAGCAAAAAGCCAAGCGATGTGCTTCAAAAATTGAGTTTTTTTTTTTCATTTCGTATCATCGCCCATTTAATCACCAAAAATATATAACAGGCAGCTGAAGCCCATTCATGTGAAGCAACTGATCTTTTTATATGGGGAACAAATGATGTTCGTGGTGAGGCGATTGCGCGAGATTTTTGCAAAGATGCTTACGAAGTTTTCTCCTCTTCCATACCAACCGGTAAGTTAAAAAGCTTATCTTTTTTAAGTTCCATGTTTAATTCAGTGTCTTTTTTCCTTCTAATCTAATTATTTGTTGAATTTTAATTTTTGGCTATGTTTAGGATGGTTGGTTAATCATATAAATCAAGCAAGTGTGAGCCTTGGCTTACTCTCAACAAAAGTCATTTGCTTAATCGAATCACTTGCTGAATACAGGCTTGTGCTAAATTGTGCATTTTTTGTTTCCTTATTTTGAGTTCAGTACTAATCCGTAAAAAAATTGGAACCTTTTGTAGGAATGTTAATGATATGAGATGCATAATATTTGTTGAGAGGGTAATTACGGCTATCGTGCTTAAAAGCTTACTTTGTAAGTTGCACCCTAAACCGTTTGCTTGGAAAACTGAATATACAGCTAGCAATCACTCTGCAATGCAGTCACAGAGCCGCAATGCTCAAAATAAAATTGTTGATGACTTTCGTAAAGGAACGGTATGTTTATTTATTGTTCATAACATAGTTGGTGTTACTTGCTATCTAATATTAGACGAACCACACCACATAAATTCCCATTCTAATAAGAACTTTGAACAACACTTACATAAGGCACCAACATACAATTCATATAACTTTTGGCAACGAGGCTCATTTTAAATGATTCCTTCTGTAAATTGTTGATGTGGCATTTTTTGATGTTTTCTGCTTCCAGCCACATTAACGCCACATTAACGGGTGCTTATATGAAAAAGTGTAAGTTGGTTTCTATTTTGTGTGTAATTTAATTTTGGTTGCTAGATCACAAAAGAGTGTGAAGTTTGTTTCTATTTCATGTGGATTGAAAAATTCAATGGCTACATCAAACTACATATGAGAATTATGAGAATTTAAAAGGAGGTTGTAAACTAAGTTAGACCTGAAATTCAAATACTGAATATGTGTTCCTAAGTAGTCTTTTGCTCTTTAAATTTTTGCACAACCAAATCATTATAAGGATATTCTAATGGCAACTAAGGACTAGGTTGATTTTTAAACTTCAAACATTGACTTTTTTGTAGGTCAATATCATTGTTGCAACATCCATTCTTGAAGAAGGTTTGGATGTTCAAAGTTGTAATCTTGTGATTAGATTCGATCTTTCATCAACTGTTTGTAGTTTCATTCAATCTCGAGGTCGTGCTCGAATGAAGAACTCAGATTTTTTACTTTTGATTCGAAGGTACAAATTTTAACAACTCTTTTTGATCTTGAAATGTTCAAAATTTTATTAATAATTAACAATGTATGTGGATAACCTATTTAGTCATTACTGTAAAGGACTCAATACAAATGGGTTGAACGGGTCAAAGGGGTTGAAAATCGTCCAGAGTCCATTTATAATCCAAACAACCTCTTAAATTGTTTTATTAAAATATTTAGATTATTATTTTGATTTTATTGTGTCTGTTGTCATTATAGTAAGAACTTTCTTTTTTAATGAATTTTTTAAATGGACAAAAACTGTTTATGGCTCTTGTTCGCACACATTGCTAAACCAAACCAGTTTAAAGTTGACCCATTACCCAACTTGCCATTTTGACCTATTAGGATTGTTTTCCCCCCTTATTCTTGTTTTTTTTTTTCTTTTTGAATTATTTCTCCATGTGATGATTTTTAGCGGTGACACGAAGACAATGGAGAAGGTTCAAAATTACCTCACGAGTGGAGAAATTATGAGAGAGGAATCTTTGATGCATGCATCTGAACCATGCACACCACTTGATATTGACATTTTGAATGAATCCGTTTATCATGTTGAATCTACCGGGGCTTCTTTAAGCCTTAGTTCAAGCATTTCCATGGTTTACTTCTATTGTTCTAGGCTACCATCTGATGGGTTTGTTCTTAACTCATTTATTAACTTTGTTGTTATTATATTTAAGGGGTGTTTGGCTTGAAGGTTTGGAATAAGGGTGGCAATTCACTTTATATCCGGGGTTGGTGGGTTAGTATCACCTAACTTGGAACACGACCTATTTATTCATCCTGTTTAAAAATTACCCTTAAGGGGTGGTTGGCTTAAAGGTTTGGAATAAGAATGGCAATTTACTTTATATTCGGTTGGCGGGTTAGTATCACCTAACTTGGAACACGACCTATTTATTTATCCTTTTAAAAATTACCCTAACCTGATCGCGCTCAACCATTGTTATCGGAACAAGAGCCACGTAACCCGTTTATCTAAACAGATTGGCTGTTGTAAATGGGATTGTTAGGTTGATTTACTAATATTTAATTCTAATTTTAAACCGGCTGGCATGTTGATTTGTTTATCCACGTTCAACCGGAGCGCCACCTGGATCAAACCCTATCTTGTTTAGTTCTGTGTCATATAAGGAATTGCCACCCTACTGTGGATTACGGTATTGGTTTGAATATGTTTGAATATCTTTGGTTTAAGGGCATGGCTTCAAATAATTGGGTTGATAATCATAAATTTGGGTGTTCAATATACCCACCAAAAGGCTTGATTATAGAACGCCATACTCATTCCACCTTGCTATCAAATCCATACGTAGAGTAATTCCTGAGTGCAGACCACACCCCATCTCGCTTTGTCCCATAAAATTTGCAATTTTTGACCAGGCATTTATAACGTCGCCACTAAAAGCACCGGTTATTTACTCCCTTTGGTGTAAAAAAAGCGTGTTCTTATGAATATGCTTACACCAAAATAATTTAATTTTAAGTATATGCACCAAACTTTTGTACACCTAATAATATAAACTTGCACAATTATTTTTTTCAAGTATTTGTGTTATGAGACATTATCAAAATTTTATTTTTGTTTTAATATTAAATTTAAATAATGGTATTATAAATTAATAGAAAACTTATGAGCCCGTATTTGACATGGTACTCTGTTTTACCAATATATTTTGTATAAATTAGCTTTTACTTTTTATCATTAATAATTACCAAGTACTAGAATTATAATATTACACAATTTATGTGTTTTGGTGCATACAATTGAGATGGTTTTACTTTTAAGGACTTTTTATGTTTACTATTTGTTAGTAACGACAAAACACAGTATTTCAAGAAAAATTGTTGCAGGTTTGTTTCATGGGACTGAGGAAGTACTCTTCTATGCATAATTTTTAGTGTCTATAAGTGTAATGTGATTATCAGATTATGCTTCTAATGTCATATGATCTATAGGTATTTTAAGCCCTATCCAAGATTCAAAATTGATAAGGAATTAGGAAAATGCAGCATTTTTTTCCCTAAAAGCTGCCCACTTAAAAGTGTGCATGTTGAAGGCAATGGAAAAATGCTGAAGCAACTTGCATGCCTTGAAGCATGCAAGCAACTGCATAAGATAGGTGCATTAACTGATAATCTCGTTCCTGATACCGTGGAGAAAGCTGTTCTTGATGTACAAGAGATCGGTAAAAGTAATGTTTGTCCGTCAATAGAATTCTGTTTTTAAGAGGTGGCAAGATGGGTGGGCCTAGCGTGGGTCTAAACGGGTTAGAGGCAAAAATATATAATTTTTAAGCGTGTCAAAGCGGTTAATGGACTTGGAAGACTTTTTGTCCAATTTTTATTTATTTCTTTTTTGATAAATAAGTAGTGTGTGAGATTACAGAAGATACATTATTTTAATGATAGTCTATATTCTTGAATAATTTTTTTTTTGGAGATCTTATGCATTAAAATTGCACTTGGGGCAACTTTCAACATGTTTGATCTGTTGCTCGAGATTAATATTACTGGAAATGATCCATTTGTAATTAAATTTGGCACTTTGATAGAAATTCAGAGGTGGCATTATGGCTACGGCAGCTTGGTAGTTTTTTTTAAAATATTTTTGAGTAAATAATTATTGTGTTGAATATGATTTCAAATCCTGTATTAGTTTAACAGTAAGCTAATTGCTATTCTTAAAATGATTTTGGAGGTATCGTGCATTAAAATAACTCTTTGGGTGACTTTTGACCCTTTAGAACAATATTCCCTTTGGATTTTACTTGTTTGACTCACTCTAGAGTAAACATAACCGGATTCGGCCCATTCATAAGTAAGTGGGTCGAAATTGCCACAATCTAGAAATTATATATTTTGTTACTTCATTCTGAACTTGTATTTTGTGGTTGAAGGGTTTGAGTATCTGGAAGAGCAAGTTCAGTACAAGCCACCGCAGCTTGTCGGTCGATTTGGAAATGATTTAACTAAATTGTATTATTTCTATTCAATCACATTAAAGAAAAGCTTTGATTATGACATTCCACTCCAAGATATTGTTCTTGGAGTCAACACTGAGCTAGAACTCGATAATCAAGGTTTGAGTTTTGATCTTGAGGTTGATAGAGGCAGCATTGCTGTTTCAATCACATATATTGGGACTTCCTTGCTAACACCAGAGCAGGTAATATGATAATTTCACAGTTTTCTTACGGATTTCAGAAGTTCTTAGATGTACCTATTTGCCTATGGGGGTGTTTGGATGTGCTAAAACTGATTATCTCATTATTGCGATCTGAAGTTGTAAGGGTGTAATTTTGGTGTTTAAATTAAATGATTTTGATATGGTTATCTGATTTTCGAGGGCTTTAATAAGTTTTTCTTTATATGAGTTACATAACCCATTAACTGACTTTCTGAGAACTATTTACATTACTTATTTACCGTTTCTTTTACTTGCATTTTCCTTGTTAATAGTACTGTTAAAATAGTACAGTTTTTTTGAATTATACATTTTATATTACATAAAGAAATTTTAGTCATCAAATGATTTTTAAAAGAATATTTTGTAGTTGATAGATGAAAATTGTCGTATTTTGTATTAAATACTTCAACTATATATGAAAGTGTCTCTTCTAGTCATTTCATTTATTAGTTTCTTAAATAATCAGAATTTGCCTGACACTCAAACAACTAATTGTTTGATTATTACAATTTCAAATATCAGAAACTCATTGACCGTCTCATGCAACATGTTTATTATCACTATCTGATTACGATAATGCAATATCACATAATCGTTTTCAAATTCAAAAACACAAACCCTCCTTATTTATTTATAATAATTTTGAATATACGACAATAATCTTTATAGAAAGATATTTTACCATCTTCATGCGAATTGAATTTGAATATAACACCCTTACACTTTTTGCAAACAATACTGTTTTTTCATGAAGATCATATTATTTTGTTTGCTTTTTCAGGTAACCATATCATACCAATTTCAAATGACAGTGTTAAGAGTGCTTCTTGATCACTCAATTACAAAGCTGAAGAAGTCCCTTGAAGATATTATGTTAAAAAATAATCTTACCGTATTTGATTATATCTTATTCCCTTCAACAGGCTTGAATAAAAGCCCTTCTATTATTGATTGGGTTTCTGTTCATTCTGTTGCATTTCCATTCGTAAAACAAACTAATTGTTCATCAACGGGCAATAATCATCACCAAATACAAACAATAAATGGATTAGTATGCAGCTGTTTGGTGGAAAATGCATTGGTATACACCCCTCATAACAGCCGTTTGTATTGCACTACAAGAAGATTAAATGGATTGAACAGTAATTCATCTTTGCAATTAAGAGAAGGAGAAACCATAACTTACAAAAATTACTACAAAACACGGTATTAGTTCTTACTTTATATTAATAATGGGATGATATAGATAAACCCTATGGATTTTGGCTGACTTCAAGTAAGCTCTTGGACTCGTTTTTATATGATTAAGTCAACTTGTAAGCTCTTGGACTTGTTTTTATATGATTAATTTCTATAATTTGTAAAATCTCAACGTAAAATTTCTGGTACTTTATTTGTACCAAGCATGACTTTCTTTTTTGCATAATCAAGTCACTAAACATATAAAATCAATAATTGGGTCCTTTTTGTCTGTATGATTAACTCCCTAAAGTCTGTATGAAAGAGCTTTTCATTGAGTATCTATAAGTTTAGGGACTTAACTGTGCAAAAATAAAGTGCAAGAACTTATGTGTGTTCAGTGAAAGTTCGTAGGGTTTTTTCTTGACATGTTCCTTTTATTAATTTAGTTCAGGTAATGGTAAAAAGTAGTTATTTGAACCTTCAGGTATGACATTGACTTGCTGTTTGAAGAAGAATCTTTTTTTGCTGCTAGACAACTTTTTGTTGTTCGAAATAATCTTCAAAAGGGCAGACATCATAAGGAAAAAGGTTGGATTGACAGTTTATTTTGAATATTTCATGTTAAATAATCTGCTTATCCATGTATTATTGTTATTATGGATAAATGATGATGTAAGAAGGTTACAACACTCCTAATTTTTCACTTTACTATAGTGTTTTTGAAATTAATGTAAAGTTTTCACATAATTTTCTTAAAACTTGTGCCAAATGAAACATTATGTTTCAATAAGATGGAGGGAATACTTATTTTCTAATGTGAATGACATCTTGTACCAAACTATTTTTTGTTATTTTTGGCAGAAGCAAGTAATGCAGGGGTGGAGCTGCCTTCAGAACTTTGCTACATTATAATGTCTCCTATTTCTGTAGCTACATTCTATACCTTCTCTTTTGTGCCATCAATCATGCATAGGATTGAGTCATGGCTTATGGCACTCAATTTGAAAAAAATGCATATTGACCGTAGTCAGACATATGGAAATGTTCCTGCCACTAAGGTACTAGTTTTATTTTTTCACCTTTTTGTATTAATTTTATTCAATTTAATGAGCCTAAAATTGGTGTCGTTTTTAGGTCTTGGAAGCAATTACAACGAAAAAATGCCTAGAAAAGTTTCATCTTGAATCCTATGAGACTCTAGGCGATTCATTTCTTAAATATGCTGCTAGCCAGCAATTATTTAGAACATTTCAAGATCAGCATGAAGGCATCTTGAGCACTCGAAGAGAGAAAATAATTTCAAATGACTCATTATGCAGATTGGGATGTAACTGCAATCTTCCGGTAATGATTTTATTTTTTATTGTAGTATCGAAGATTGATAATAGAGGTAGTAGCTATTTTGATCTGTTGGATTATGATTTGGTTTATTTGCATTATGTTTTGTGTAACAGGTCAAATGGGTAAAATAAATTAAAAAAAGTTAGTTAAAAGGGAAAGGGTAGAAAATCGGCCAAAGAGTACTTTTGGTGCATAAAGCCTTCTTATTCATTTTACTCAAAAGATTAGATTTTTCATAAATAAGATATATATTAGCACTATTCAAAACTCTTATTATTACTTTAAGGAATAAAAATTTTGGTGAAAGGGCACCTAAAAGTATTCATTTTGCCTGTTACCCTATCTCCATTTTGTGACCTTGAACTGAAAATATCATCAAAAAAGTTACTAAAATGAAATGCGTCAAGTGGGTGGGAAGTCGCCCACCAAAGTGTATGTTTAAATTTTGATTGATGAAACCAATAATCATTTTTATTTTAAAAATTTGGATTATATGTGTAGTTTTTTTATTTTATCTCAGAAAAGTGTATTTTGATAACTAGTTATATTTTTAGGGATTTATCCGAAGCGAACCTTTCGATCCAAAAACATGGGTCGTGCCTGGGGATCTATCTGAAAGCTTCCAATTGAAAGAAGTGGCTCTTACAACCCAAAGAAAAGTTTATATTGGAAATAAAAGAATAATAAAAAAGAAAGTAGTAGCTGATGCTGTTGAAGCATTGATTGGTGTTTTTCTTAGTGAAGGTGGAGAAATGGCCGCCTTATATTTTATGAACTGGCTTGGTATAAATGTTGACTTGGTCAACAAGCCTTACATAAGAGAGGTGACTTTGCAGCCTAAGAAATTTATAAATGTTGAGCATTTGGAGAATTTGCTAAATTATTCATTCCGTGATGCATCTTTACTTGTTGAGGCATTGACCCATGGTTCTTACATGGTCCCTGAGGTTCCAAGATGTTACCAGGTAACAAAGTAGTTTACTTAGTTACCCATATTATATGTTAAATAATCAGTATCGTTCCAGTTGCAACAAAACTGATTTTATGGAGTAAATAAATTTACTTATTTATCCTTTCTTTTCCTAATTTAAGAAACGTTGATTCTCGTTTCACATACTCTTTCTACTCTTTATTTTTCTTGAAATGCAGTGTTTAATCATTTTATCTGTTAATTACTCTCCCTGTCCCAGAATTGCCCTTTTTTTTATCTGAATGTGTCCCAAAATGTTGTCCACTTTAGAAAGACAGTCACAGTATTATTCATTAATTTTCCCATTTAACCTTGATTGCATTATCATAAATACTGCAAGTTTACCAAATCATATGGTATCTTAAATGCATTGGGGCTAAAATTGGCATTCTACTAACTAAATATTGCATTAATTATGTTGATCTTAACATGCTTTTTTCTTTTTCTTTTTTGTTTGTGGACGATACATTTGGGACAGAGGGAGTACTAAACAACTGGACTTTGCCAAAACATGTGGCTATCTTATCATTACATCAAACAACAAGGGCACATCCATACACAATATTTTCTACAACCTGGTTTATCACTCCTGGTTAACTGGTTTCTGATAATACAAATGTC
Source organism: Flaveria floridana (assembly GCA_018326465.1). NCBI lineage: Eukaryota > Viridiplantae > Streptophyta > Magnoliopsida > Asterales > Asteraceae > Flaveria > Flaveria floridana. Next base: position 8,178 of record BJCO01673080.1, on the reverse strand, counting down.
ACACGTTTACTTTAAAACACACTTTACTACAAAAGCATTTTGATAAGACATATAAGCTGATTGACTTTTTATGGTCAACCTAGCATTTTAAATGAACTGAAATAGTTCTTTGGTTATTATGCAGCGGTTGGAATTTCTTGGGGATGCAGTGTTGGATTACCTCATAACCAAACATTTGTACAACAAACACCCGGGAATGTCTCCTGGCATGTTGACTGATTTGAGGTCAGCATCTGTAAATAATGATTGTTATGCACAATCAGCAGTTAAAGTTGAACTGCACAAACATATTCTTCATGGATCTCAAGATTTACATCGCCATATAGTTGAAACTGTTTGTGACGTTGATCGTTTGACCTTGGAATCAACTTTTGGATGGGAATCTGAAACTTCTTTTCCTAAGGTCAGTCTTCTTCACTGTTTGGATAAACAGATGTCTAACACCCCTTCAAGCTGTAAACTAGTATGTTGGCTCGTATTCACTACTAAGTGACTATATTACTTTAATCATTAATATATTTTTTTATTATTTTTTGGGCATTGTACATAGGTACTTGGAGATGTCATAGAATCTTTAGCTGGGGCGATTCTAGTCGATTCTGGATACAATAAAGATCAAGTTTTTAATAGCATTAGGCCACTTCTTGAACCACTGGTCACTCCAGAAACATTAAAACTGCATCCTGTGAAAGAATTAAACGATCTTTGTCAAAGAAATCATTATGAATTAAAGAAACAGGTCAAGCGTACCGAAGATGGTACCCTATCTTTCACAATAGAAGTACAAACAGAAGGACAAACCTTTAAAGAATCGTGCATGGCCCGAGACAAGAAAATGGCTGAAAGGCTTGCATCAAAGCGCATCCTCAAGATTGTTAAGGAAAAAATGTCACTTAATTAGCCCTCTTTTTCATGTTTTTTTTGGGTTTTAAATTGTGTTTGTTTCTAGTGGCTATGCTCAACTGGCTCTGTGCATCCTTATGTGACTTGTAATAATACAAGTGCCTACCTCATCTTTAGAGGATATGGAAATGCTTATATATCATTTTGCCCTTTTGCTTTTACTTTGGTTAACTAATGTCTTCAGGATGACTTATTTCACTACTTGCCGTTTCTTATGCAGGTTGCTGGTTATGCCAACTAGTATTGCTTGATACTGGTTCCATTACTAACAAATAGGTGTGAACTTAACTATTATTAAACATAATAAATCATAGATCAACAAACAAAAATGTGGTATCACAAAGGTGTGGAATTTGAAAATGTTTTTTTCATTTTTTAAAAGAATTACATAATAGCTGCAAATTATTTTATATACAAGATCCAAAATTTATATCATATATACTCTTTTAGATTAATATTTAGTGTATGACTATTTTACCCCTCTTAAAAATGTGATCTTCTAATCATATTTTAATTTATCAAGGTATTGTTGAGAAAGGTCTGGTTATTGTTCTTGAATTGCACCTGCTGATTCTTCTACTTACATTAATCCAATCAACCTATTGTGTTTGTTTCATTGGAGGCCCCACAACAGACTCATATCGGTATGCTCCAATCACAGTTTTTGTTTGACGTTTTTGATGGCCTTAATTGTAACTTTTGGTAGTTATAGTACTCACCTGATTCAGCAAAATAGCTTTCAGTCGCATAATAGTTTTCAAGCGAACTTAATGGGTTATTATCGGTGTAATTAAAACTATTTTCATTGATTATATATTTGTATTTGATCAGGCTCGAGATTGATTATGTGTTTTGGTCTTAAATGGGTTCTAAACAAATGCAAATTTAACTAATATTGGATAAATGAACTTAGCAATTTGTCGATTCATAAAAGATAACGTTGACAACCGCAAAACTCGATATATATGTTACTAGTGAACAACAACAAAATCAATATATTGTTTAACCTTCAAATACTTTGCAACCTTAATGTTGCATCGACTATATGATCCCGTCTTCCGTGTCCACTTACGTATATGAACTGAAAATCGCAAAAGAATTTACCAACTTTTTTTAGTTTATTAGTTAACATATTCCCCAAGAATTACAATAATCTTGTAAATAAGTTCGGGTAAAATGTGACCGACTTATAAAACTAAAAGGACTTATAAAACTAAAAGGGGGTTTTTGAGATAGTTTTATAATCTCATTATGAGTCTAATATGTTATCTTTTTTCTAAAGGTTATCTGATAGGTTATCTTTATCTATAAGGTTTGTGTGGTTACAAATAAGGACCTTTGTAATCATGTTTTTATCAAGTTAATGAGATAACAAAGCTTACACTCAAGATTGTTTTGATTACCAATTCTCTTTTAATTGATGTTAGAGCTTAGAACTACGATCCATAAACAACGCAAGTAGTAGTCAATCCAAGAGATCACAAGACCTCAAGCCCGACTAAAGAACAACCGAACTATTCAAACTGTTCTTGTGCAAGGGCTTAGAGTAGAAGAATTATGATCAAGGAGATTGGAGAAGAGCTTGATATACAACTCAAATAGAGTCATCAGAACAAGATTGAGCCAAGAACACAAATCACTCAAACCTGCAGTCGATGAAGAAGCATGGGAGAAGAGATCGAGTCATAGAGTAGTCTTAGCCAAAGAACACACATTGAATCAACCCTCCATAGTCCATACCTTAACAAGCACAAACTACACCGTTTGGGCTATGAAGATGAAAGCTATTTTCAAAGTTCATAAAGTTTGGGAGGAAATCTAACCAAGTACAACGTTCGACGCCACCAAAAACAATCTTGTTGTTGCCTTATTGTTTCAAGGTTTACCTGGGGACTTATTCTGCAAGTTGGAAATTGTGATTCTATGTGGGAGGTCGTAAATTCTCGTAATGAAGGTGCCGATCAAGTCAAAGAATCAAGACTTCAAACTCTCATGTCTGAATTTGAAGAATTTATTTAAGATGAAAGAATCAAATTCAATCATTGATTTTACAGGAAATATATCAAGAATTGCTTCCAGATCTACATCGCTTGGAATAACAATAGAAGAACAACAGTTGATCAAAAAGCTTCTAAGCGGTTTACCAAAGCGTTTTATACATATGGTTGCTTCAATCAAACAACTGGTCGATCTGAAAACCGTAGGTTATGATGATACTGTAGGACGCCTTATCACCTATGAGGAACGAATTAACCTAGAGGAAACTCCTTCCTTAACAACTATCAGAGATCAACTACTTTTTAGGGACCGTTTGGGATTGTTTTTTTTAAACAATTTTTGATTTTTGGAGGGGTGAAAAGACCAAAATATCCCTCTAAAAGTCACAAGAAGTTAAAAATTTTAACTTCTGGTGATTTTTGGATGGGCATTTTGGTCTTTTCACCCCTCCAAAAGTCAAAAGTTGTTTAAAAAAATCAATCCCAAACAGCCTCTTAGTTATGAATAATGGGAAGCCAAGAAGAAACAAAAAAAAAGGATCAAGTAGAGGCAAGATCACAGGTGAACCCAACCATAAAAACCGTAATCTCGGGTGGGGGAAAAGGGAAGAAAAGGAATCACAACAAAAAAACGACCGTTTGAAATCAAGTGCTTCTAATGTGATAAACTAGGACACTTCTCTTCGGATTGTCCTACTTGTGGGAAAACCAAAGTAAACAACCTTGCCTAAGAAGATGGTCACGTATTATACACGCACGCACACGTACATGAAAGATTCAAAATATATAGTATTTCTAAATGAAGATCGAGTATATCAAAAGAGTATGCATCAAATCCATGTGAAGAAAATACTTGGTTCCTAAACACGGGGCGAGTAATCATATGACGGGTTATTATGAAAGGTTCACCACTTGATCACAAAGCAAAGGGAATTGTGAAGCTTGATGATGAATCTTGTGTCGATACAAAAGGAAAAGGCATAAAAATCCTAGAAGGAAGGTCGTGAGAACAACGTATCCTTGGTGATGTTTATTACATTCCATCACTTAAAAAAATATAATAAGTCTAGGTCAACTAGATGAAGTCGGGTGTAAAATTAGCATTCAAGATGGAATAGTTTGGATGTTTGAGTCGGATGAAACTCTATTAATAAAGGTACCTCGGTCTTCAAACCATGTTAATTAAATTAACCTAAAGGTTGTTCCTCTAGTGTGTTTGCATGCTAAAATACATGATGAAGCACGGATGTGGCATGCTCGGCTAGAGCACTTAAATTTTGGCGCTTTAAACCTTGTCGAAGTGTTAGAAAGGCTTACCCAACATCACACATCCAACTCAAATATGTGATTCTTGTACAAACAAACAAATAAACAAGCACAGTATATCCCAATCAAATATGTGATTCTTGTATGATTGAAAAACAAGTAAGGAACATAATTCAAAAGGAAACTTCATACCATGCAAAACAACCTTTATAGGAGTTACTCTATGCTGACTTTTGTAGAGAAATAACATCAAAAGCCGGGAACCAATACACACTACTAATGGTCGATGACTTTAGTAGATACTTGTGGGTCTTTTTTTATCAAGACGAAGGATCAAGTACTGGAAACCATAATCGACCTTTTTAAAAGGGTAGAGAATGAAACCGGGAAAAAGGTCAAGGCGTTGAGAATGAAAAAGAGTTCACCTCACATGTGTTGGAAGATTATTGCAAAAGAAAGGGTACAACACGTCAATACACAACACCTTACACCCTGCAACATAACTAGGTGGTAGAAAAAAGAAATAAAAGCATCATGTGATCGACAATAATTATGTTAAAAGCCATGTCATCACCAAAACTTTTGGGGAGAAGCGGTTCATCATGCAGTCAATTTGTTGAACAGGTCTCCAACAAAAGCTTTAGAAGACTCGATCCCATACGCGGGTCTAAAGGGAAGGAAGCCTAATTTCACTCACCTCATAGTGTTTGGTTTTATAGAATATGTGAAAATTCTATCCACCAGGCTAAAGAAGCTTGATGAACGGAGTGTGATTATGGTGCACTTGGGTACATAACCAGAAACTAACTCATAGAAGATGTTTAATCCGGTTAAAAGATGAGTCTATGCAACTCTTGATTTAAAGTTTTACAAGTCAAGAGGCTATTATTGGTATCAAATTGACAAAACAAGCATGGGATGGGATAGTTTTGTGATCGAACAACAGGCCCAGAATCTAGGCATAACATACAGCAAAAGCAGGCCCACTCTGAGCCCACTGAACATAGTAAAACAAAAAGCAGTCCATACAACAATCCCAACAATTCAGCCTAGCGACACACAACCCAATGCAAAAAGAAAACAACCCAACATCAAGTGAGTCTCAAATAGAATACTCAAGCCCAACATCCAAATCTCTTGGAATGCAATACAACTCAGTTTCCAATGGGTCCGGGATTAAACTATTTAATTCCATACTCTAGCATTCTTATTTATTTGTCTAAAATATATGTTTGTTACTCCTTGTACGTCCGAGCATACGGTAACATGTTTTATAGGCCTAGAAACATGCTATCATTTTACTTTAATCTATTTTAACTTTTATGAGCTCGATTAATCCTTCAATCACTCCATTTTCAATCATTGATAAAAGTCTAGAACTCGATTATTCCATCAGTCCATCTTCCATACTAAACTATTTAAGCTGATTACAAACAAGGTATAATAATTTCATACTCTAGCATTCTCATTTATTTGTCTAAATATATGTTTGTTACTCCTTGTACGTCTGAGCATAATAATATAAAGGTAACATGTTTCATAGGCTTAGTAACGTGTTGTTGTTTTACTTTTGTTCGAGAAATAATAGTTATGATATTTGCTTGTGCCTAGCATATCTTCAATAACATGTGGATTTAGATGTTGGTTTAGTTTTTTTCAACTATAACTATCAAACCTGCTTGTGAAGAGATACGAAAATGGATTATCAAAAGCAAAACACTTTCAAGTATGTTGTATTTGATTTTTAAATTTACAAATTTATCAACCCAATCACTGATTAACCCGAACCGAATAAAACCAAAAACCAAACCCGAATACCGATTAAACATAATTTATTTGGTTTGGTCTTCGGGTTGATTTTCTATATCTAAAACATGAGGACTTGTACGAGGAAACAAATACCCGATTAAAAAACCCGAATGACACCCCTAATTTCCCCCGCTTGCTTCTTCTTGATGAGTCCTTCCTGAAAGCCTTTTGCATATGAGACACTTGCATCATCTTTTGTACTCTTTATATTTGAATTAATATTATGGACGTCCACATGTAAAGAGTGTATAACAATTCCACCATCAACTTCATTGGTATTTGATAAATTGATACTATCACCAAAAACCAACTAGTTAATATTAATATTTTGAATTTGAAGTTTAGAATCATGCACACTTTTAAGAGAGTAAATTAACTATCTCTCAAAAGTAGGATTGGCGTGTGCAAATAGTATATATATTTTGATAAAGCTTTTTTGCACAAATTCAGTTTTAAATGGTTATTACTAATACTAAACTACACAAACAAAAGGCAATATACCTATCATGAGATAATATAGCGTTGGTAAGAACCGAGTATTAACTATTGGATATACTAAGTCTACTCAACAACCTTTATAACTGACTATCAGTTTGATTTAGGAAATGATAAGTTAAAATAAAATACTGACAAAATAAAGATAGATTGAGACTTTTGGTGATTCTTTCAGTGAAGTAAGGTTATCATCCTAATTTAGATTACACTTATGTAATTATAATGAATTGGTGGTGTGGTTAAAGATATTGATTAATGTAATTATATTAATATTTATAAACGTAAGCCACACAGATTTCTCATCTGCTAGCTCCATAGTGACAAGGAGTCGACATCGAGTTACTTACAATGCTAATCCTCCAAGCCACTACTAATATAGGTAATACTTGTGCACCCTTTTAACATACCATTTCTGAAAACATAACATAATGTTAAATAGAGAGTTGATCAAGTTCTTTTCTAACATACGATTAATTTTAGAAAACCATAACAATTACTGTAGATTTCTCATACTAATAAAAGAAAACCCATAAATGATCAGAAAGTTAAGTTGATATGATTTCTAATAACCATTTCTAGTTCATTAGCCATGATCTAATATGAAGACCAGTTTTGCAAATAAAAGTCAGTTCATACGTTTTTTCAATCTTGTATGACATTCATAATTACAAACAATAAGTTGTAAATGCTACCTATCCAAAGTTTACCCAAGATTATCATAATATTAACATAATATAAATCACATGATTAATTAATCACAAGTTACATAATATTTCACTAAATTAGGATATAAATGAAGTTTAGCTCATAATTAGCTTGAACATAACAACAAAGATAGAATACAGTAATAAAATAATCGGCAAACTAAAACAATCAAACCAGTGATCCACTATGGATGATGTTAATCGATTTTGAGCTTCTTCTAAGTGTTGACTGGACCTCCAAAACCTTCTAAGGACTTCCAAAGGCTGGGTTCTCGAGAAAGAACACCAACACTTCACATCCCAAAAGCTTCTATCAAAGTTTCAAATGAACTTCTATTTATAGGTATTCTAGGGTGTTTAAACACGACCCAGTGCTAGTACAATGTGTTAGGACCGTGTACGTACGGAGTACTAACTGATTTAACGTGAAACTAGATCAAATAGTGCAGAATCCTATTTGATTGGCGATCCAATCAGGGAGAACATTAATTCGATCAAAACTAATGATTAGAATACGTTAAGAATTGATTAGAAGTGATCAGAAACGTTCTATGAAGTTGGAAGAGACTCTCTGGACGAACATGCACGGCTAGGGTTAAGAATTCTCGAAGTGTTCTATTTTTCCAGGAATTAAGTGGTATTTATAGGTTACAACTTTCATTCGTACGACTGAGCCATGCGTATGGCTCAGTCGTGCGACTGAGTCGTACGATTGATTCATTCATACGACTGAGTCAGTTTTATGACTCAATCGTGCGTATGGCTCAATCACCTGTTCAGTCGTGCGTCTGGCCCATTCGTATGGTCCAATCGTGCGACTGAATCATGAGACTTAGTTAAACATATTCCTGAACCTTTAACGATACAGAACTATGTCTAACAACTGTAAACCTATATAACAAGTTCATATAAGCATGTAACAATCAATCATATGAATAGATATAACATTCAACAACCAATAAACATTCAACAAAGAGTTTTCATTACATATATCAAACATTACA